>JAAGNO010007783.1:0-30492 GCA_033439905.1 Ceryle rudis | reverse complement strand
GAGAAGCTGAGCTCTGTTTTTTCACTTTCTCACTGACAAACTCTAGTCTGGTGTTAGGCTACAGCTCTTCTGCTGTTTTGATGAGAGAGCTTTCTGCAAAGGCAGCAGCACTGCCGTAATTCTAAAGACAACATTTAATTCTATTAATAAATCAATGAGCCTTCAGAGACGTAGGCAGATCTGACCCATTGATGAGGCATTAAGAATTTTCTTTCTACAAAGAGCAGTCGGTTGGGTGGGTGTACGTCCAGAATGCTCTGATTAAACGGCCTTCCCTTGGCACAACCACCATCACAAATTTTTAAAGACCGAAAAGAAACAGTTTGAAGGTTTGCCATGATGTAATTCAGACTTGTTACTGATTACCTTTTTTCCCTTGAGGCCAGCTCTCCTTGCATTCTAGTTTTAAAGCTACTATTGGCAACTTGTGGTGGTAGCTCAGTTGTGACATTCTTGTAGCGACGATTTACCTGCCTGTCTTAGTAAACGTGCTGCTACATTCAGTAAATGAGAAGAAAATGAGCAAAGTTGATGGGCTTACACGTAGAGTGTGTAAACAGGAGGAGGATGAGTCTCAGAGCTGTAATTGGCGTTGGGGTTTTAAGACACTTTTTGTTTCTCCCTTCCTCCTCCTGCAGCTCTCTCTTTTCAGATGTTTTGGGATGAATAACAGCTTTCTTTTCCAGATATACATCAGGAGAAGTGAGGTTGTGGGACACTCGCACCTGGGACTACACAGCCCCCGTCCTGGAACCGATGCACGGTCCTGGTGATGCTGGACCTCAGCCACATGTCTCCTTTGTGAGGATAAACAGCTCTCTGGCTGTAGCAGCTTATGAGGACGGTAAGTAACCACAACTCTCCTCCCTATTTAATAATAAAAAAAAAAAAAAAAAGGCAGGCTTTACAAAAATGAAGCAGCTGTGCTCAGCTTTTTGTGTGCTTGTAATCCTGTGTATACACACACTCACACACACACACACGCTTGCTTTTATGTGAGAAAGTTGGCCAATAACCCTAAATGCATTAGGAGGCATTGGAACATAGCACCCATTAAAGCTGATGTTTAATTCCTACTGGAACTGCTACGCAAAGCTTGAGTGCCAGGCTGCAGTCCAGCCAAGCTATCTTAAGCAAATAACTTGTTTTGCTATAAAAATATTAAATATTCTTCCACCAGCCTTCTCCTCTGTCCAAAACTCCCTCGGGATGCTGTGAAGCTTTGTTATGTACTGGTAAACTTGGATGTCTAATTAATCGGCATCCTCTCTTGCTCTTGGCACAGTGTAGATGGATGCACATTTTCTTAACTGAAGTATTTGTTTGTAATGATGGGTTATTATGGGCTTTGATACAGAGAAGTAAACCCCGTGACCTAATATTTCATGAAACCCTAATAAAACGCTGCTTATATGCATTGTTGTAAATATACTTAGAGGTTTATACGATGGGCAACAAGAGCCAGGAGCCAACTGTACATCGACTGGATGTGAGAACAACCATTAAAGAAGTCAGGTTTGGACAGTGCTGGCCAGCTGGGATCCTAGGCCGAGTTGCTCAGGCAGAACTCAACTCCTATCATCTTTCTTTAAAATGTACGATTTGACACTTAAAAAGCCCCTCCTCGGGTACAAATAAAGAGTATTTGGGAGGTCGGGGAGCTTTGTACGCAGACTGTCTTTGATCCTGGCGTTTCTGCTCGCGAAAACAAAACACGTTACGTGGGTAATCCAAACAAAATTGAGAATCCATAGATTTTGGTTTAGAAGTAAATGAAATTCTTTCTGTGTGAAAAGAGCTGGTTTAGGACAGTCAACAACCTTAGCTGTTTTTCTAGTGTGGATCAATGGTTTTCCGTGGCTAAAAAAATGGGTGATAGGCAACATTTTCTGACAACAGCAAGCCTGGTATTACAGAATCCTCGTTAATATTATTTAGTCGAGTCACAAGAAATTATAACACAGTGATATTTTAAGTGTTGGCTTTTTTTAAGTGTTGGTCCAGCGTGCCAAACACTGACTAGCAGAGGGTCTTTTGTTTCTTTTCTGGTCTCCCACAGACTAATGTAATAATTTGCGTAGGGTTGTATTTTTTTCCTGTCATATTCCTTGTCATCAGTCCTGCGTGTGCTGTGACTAAACTGGTTTGCATAAAGCTCGGCGTCTTTTATTCTTTTGGGTAGAGATTTTAATGGGCTGTGTGATATGGCAGTTACTCTGATTTGAGAAGCCTGGTCAGAATAGATTAGTTTCTGTGTGAATAGGGAATCATAAAGACTGATTTTAGAGATGTTTACTAACTGGAATCTGAAAGCGTGCATTTAGCGTTTGGTGGAGAGCATTATTTTAAACTTGGGGAGGGAGAGGACGACTTTGAAGATAATATGTTTGATTGTTCTTTGTTGTACTTTTCCAGCTCCCTTTTCTCTTTGTTTGTAAGTTTGACTAACACAGAGAAACCATCTGCTAGTGTTGGAGGTGGTGCTGTCAGGCAAAGAGTCTAGACTTCTCTTGTCGAATCCCTGGCTAGCAGGCTCGTTCAGATAACATCAGTTTCTCCCAGTTCAACAGAGCTCACGCAGCGATGTCCTTGGCATCCGATCACAGGGAAGAACTAGCAGGCAGATTCTGCTCGCACCATGCCTGCCTTACAGCGCTGGTTTGCTGGGTCGGGAGGAGCAAAAGCTTCCCAAGGCATAGGAAATAGATCAAGGAGAAAGATTTGTCTTACTGGGATGCCCGCGTCCAAAGTGAATCGTAACTCCGCGATGGCACCGAAGAAAAATTGAATTGTGACTTCTGGTGAATGTTTCCGACGGCGTCAGCCTCTGAGAAACAAGCTGCAAGGAGAGGTAAATGAGAGAAAAATGCGTGGGGAGAAAATGAAGTTCCCTCTGCCCATGCCAGTGCTCAGTGGGGGCACTGTATGTACACCTGGGGCAACGGGACTTGGCAACTTGATCCACAGTTGTGATTTTTGAATTCCAACCCACTGGCCTCATATTTCTTCTGCCTTGTTTCCTATTGTCAGCACTGGCAGTCCTCCAGTTTGATTTTACCACTAATTGTGTTGCACGTTACCGAACTGAAATGAATCAAATCAAAATGCTTTTCCTGGAGCATTAGATAAAGCAGGCGAGGGTTCTGGGTAATGAGCAGATGCTGCTAATGCAGGGACAGTAGAGGCCTTGCCAGGACTCCATCTGCTCCATGCTTGCCTGACTTTGGCTGTGAGCCACAGCTTTTGGGAAACAGCAGTCTACTTCAGCCATCACTCTCCCCCCATCCTCCGGAGTCTCATAGTTTGACTTGAAAACAATGTGCTGCAACAAGAGAACATACTTTTTTTTTTTTTTTCCCCTTTTATTATTTTATTTTTAAGTGTCGTGCCTCATACTCGTGTAGATGTGGTGGGGAGGTGCTGCCCTGCTGCTTTGGGACCCGTCAGGAGGAGTTAGTGGCGCTTCACAAGTTGCAGAGTAGCAATGTGGAGCGAAGGAAGGTGGTTTCTGTGGGGATCAGAAATGCTTTTGCTTCTTGGCAGGCTCCAGGAAGGGAATTTTGGCAGCGCTACTTTCTGGGACTGGAAATCTGCTGTCTTGTCCATCCCAGTGCCCTTAAAGCTGCTTGCGGGTATTGTCCCTTCTGTAGCTTCTTTGCAAAGACAGAAATGGAGTAATGTGTTCGGTGCCTTCCCCTAAGTGCCAGGACATGCTCTAAGATGTAAAGGGCAGGGGAGTGGACTGGCTCCAGTGACAGAAGGAGGTTTTGAAGAAAACTGCATGTAGCAGGCAGTGGTCTCTTTATGCCCATCAGCTACATACGGGTGGCTGTGGACACAAACCCCTTGGATTGGGTAAATGGTGTGTGATTTCACAGCATGGTCAGGGAACTCTGCCTCTCGAGTCTTCAACTTGGGAACAAAATACGGACTTCACTCATCTGGGCCTTTTCTGAGATGGTGTCATTTGGAAATCTCTGTGAGAAGAGCGGTGGAGACAAAACCTGACACTTGGTGGACCGGGTGTGGTACTGGGAATGTAAAGGCACGACCCTTACCACTGAGGTCTAGTCTCTTGCTGTTGAGCAGGGTAAGTAGCTTGCTGTACCCTCCGAAAGCTGAGAAACAGCATTGCAGGGAAAATAAAATATAAAATCACAGTTAATGAACACCAAGCATCTACTAAGCTTACACAGCTCTGTGTTGGTGGTCCTTCTGACTAGAAATATTTTTGGGAGAAGCTCAAAACTCCAGGTAAGAAGTTTTGAGACTACTCATTTCCACTCGTGTATTTTGTCTGCTGTTTGTACTTCGCAGAAGTATGATGTTAGCTGAAAATTATAAGGAAATAAATTCATGTTCCCAGCTTGGAGGAAAAAAAAGTACACGTTTTCTAAAGGCGGTAAAGAATTTTATTTTGCTTAAATCAAGACAGAAGTGGCAAAACTGCAACTCACAAACAGGAAAATCTTCCCGTAGATGATGTGAATTAAGCAGCTTCCGACCTTCCCATGCAATTGTGTTTAGAGGCTGAAGTGAACGAGCATGTCCAGCTTCCCTCCTCTAGCGTATACAAAATCCTGTCTTTGCTCTTATTTTTTTTGCAGATAATTCCCATGTGGGTTGCTTTACATCTTTTCTAAAGCTGACAGCAACCGTTAGCAGCATCTTCTTAACGTGGAAGAGCTGATGTAATGGGTCATTAGGATCTGAGCGTAGGATCTCCCGCACCAAAACACATCCCTCCTCCCTCCCTGTAGCCCAGGGGCTGGCTGTGAGCAGGTAGCACCAGTAGGCAGCCAGTCTCTGCTGTGGCTGGCCCTGTGGAGGAGCTGGGACGCGCCGTCTTGCGCTGGAGAACACAGCCAGGGTAATACTTACAAACATAATTTCACATTTTTTGCCTCTGTGCTTATGCTGCATATCCCTGTTCTAGGAGCAGAGCGTTTTATAGGAAAAGAGGTACTTTTTGTGGCAAAAGTGTTGGCTTTTATACCAGAGAGAAATCTGTGTGAAAACATGTACAGAACAGCTGCTTTTCATAGAACCATAGAATGCCCCGGCTTGGAAGAGACCTCCAAAAGTCCAATCCCCCTGCAGTGAGCAAGGACATCTGCAAGTAGAGCGGGTTGCTCAGAGCCTTGTCAAACCTGACCTTGAATGTCCCCAGGGATGGGGCCTCCAGCACATCCCTGGGTAGCCTGTTCCAGAGCTCCACCACCCTCACAGTAAAGAACGTCTTCCTAATGTCCAATCTAAATCTACTCTGCTCTAGTTTAAAACTGTTGTCCTACTGCTACATGCCCTTGGAAACACCCCCTCCCCAGCTTTTGTAGGCCCCCTTCAGGTACTGAAAGGCCACTCTATGGTCTCCCCAGACCCTTCTCTTCTCCAGGCTGAACACCCCCAGCTCCCTCAGCCTGTCCTCACAGGAGAGGTGCTCCAGGCCTCTGATCATTTTCATGGCCCTTTCCTGGCCCCGCTTCATCAGGTCCACGTCCTTCTTGTGTTGAGGGCACCAGAGCTGGACGCAGCATTCCAGGTGAGGTCTGACCAGCGCAGGAGCAGATGCAGGTTGTCTTTTGTGCTTCCAGCTGCAGAGAGGGGAATGTCCTAGTGACAGGCACTGATAGCTTCCAGCTTCCCCTTTGCTACAGCAGGAGAGGGGTAAGATGGGTTGACTCTCCCTGCAGCTGGAGCACGGGCAGGATCAGCGTAAGGCACAATAGACTCACGGACAAATGTTTGAGCCAAATGCCTCCCAATTTAGAGTGAATTGCAATAAATGGACCTTTCATCAGGCCACATTTCACCAGTGTCTTGGGTGAGAAGTTACAAACCTGAATTCTTTCTACCATCTGGGCTGGAGTGATAAACAAGAAGGCTGGTACAGTGATTGTAATGTCAAGTGTCAGCAATTACACCGTCTTCATCAGCTCCTTGCACTTACCTCGTTTCCTTGAGCCAAGATGAAATATAAGCAAGCTGTAAAGTCGGAATCGGGTTGAGGAGTTATTGTTAGAGTTCAATCGGAATAATCACAATCGTGGCACGGATTTTAGCATGCTGTGAAAGCATTGCTTAGAATTTTGATTTAATGGCTTTCTAACGCTTCTAAGATTACAGTATTCAAATAAAATAATAAAAATTAATAATAATAATAAAAAAAAAAAGGTCTGGATGCTTGCAACCTTAACTTCACTTTAGCAAAGATATTGCTTTGGAAATAAAGTACCGGTCACTGCTGGAGGCAGGAAGATGCACTGTGTAAAGTAGTGATCTCATCTGCACTGCTAAATCTTAACGCCTAATCTTTATTTATTTATTTTATGTTGTCATACTAAGAACTTGAACTGGAATGGTGGTTTGGGCTTATTTTTTTTTTTTTCTTTGTACTTCTACAAACCCAATTGACGGCTGCAAAGGCTTGCACGCTAATAAATACACTTTGCTGCTTCTGCAATGAAATGCAGAATATTCTGAGCAGCATTTCTAGACCCAGCAGTGGCTTTACCTGTTGCTAAATACAGTGGAACGTTTGCTTTTCCTGTGTAAAACTTGACAAGTGTTTTGCTGCCATCAGGCACGAACACGTACACCTCTTTTGACAACAGCATCTTTCCACGGAAGGTCCTTGTGTGCAGTGGTTGAAGCCTCTGGCTGATAGCAAGCAGCAGATGATGGAGGGTGTACGAACAGAATCATACACTCTTTTGCAGGAGGGGAAGGGAAATGGTATTTCTCTTGCTCTGTGAATGCCTTTTGAATGCTCCTTTTCACTCCTTACGTTGTGCTTTTTCATGAAACAGATGTTCACTCGTGACCTTAAAAATCACTCGTTGTTTTGATATTACCAGGGATGTTTTTCACACCATATTGTGCATCTGGTGTTGCACACACTGTGTTGGCCTGATAAAATGTTTGCATGTTTTGGACAGATTCTGCTATTGAACATCTGGTAAAGAAAAAAAAAAAAGGGTACCTGTCTCAAACCGATTGCACGAGCCTTTTATGCTGTCTTCTCTTTTTGTGGTGTTTGAGATGTAATAATACCAACAGGGGCTTTGCCACCTGAATTTAGAAAGCAGAACTCTGAATTCTGCATTTCCCAGTTTGCTCCTCTGGTCAGAGGAGGGTTCTTTGGCTTGTATATTTCTTGGTATTTTGCAGAACTTTCATACATTAATACACTCTGTGAAAAACGGGAATGTTCATCCCCGAGAGCCATAAACAAAAGACTTCACCGAAGGCAAATCAGCTTCCCTTTTCCCCTTCACAAACGTGGTCTTTAACTGGGATAAACGTTCTAAAAAACCCCAAGAAGGGTGAGACTACCCCTGCCCAGAGGAGCTTGGCAGCAACTTCCATCATCAGATGAAAAAACCCAGTTCTAACATCCCTGATCTGACTTCACTACGCTCTTTTCTCACTGGCATTTGTTGGTTTGCTTGTTTAAATCAGCTGTCCTGGAGATGAGACTTCACCGGTCCCTTTGCCTTAGTTTGGAGCCCAGGACTCGCACGGAGGTGCCGCTGCTAAGGCTCCGCGCGGGGCAGACGGGGCTGCGGAGGGAGCTGTAGCCTCTGCTGTCCATTTCTACTTGTTAACTTGTTTTGAGCTTAAGCGTGTGCGACGCGAGTTGGCATTCTGGTTTTCAAAACCAGTTCAGCAGTTATTTACCTTTCAAGCAATTAACATAATTACCATTATGCTAAGAAGTAATTTTGGGAAGTTCTGCTCTGAGCCCTTATGACTCTATCGGGACTGTTTTAGTCGGGACTTATCTTTTTGATGGAAGCCTAATTGCAGTTTTGGCTTTGTGTAAACAAACAGAGGCGGCTAATTGTTTAGGCAAATAGCAGATTAATTTAAATATGCATCCCTAATAAAACAAAAATGGTCCCCATTATGGTACTCATTCCCATGGCGAGGAATATAAATATTCAGTGGGAGTGCCATTAGACAGGGATCTTAAGGATTATCTGCATTATTTCACATCGGTAGCACTTTCCAGATACCAAATAATCTTTACAAAAGCAAACATAAATCAATTTAAACTCATTTAGATACCATTTCACTATGTGCAGTTTCATTACCACACTCTTGCTTCACCTCCTCTGGGACGTGGGAGGAGTGTTTGCAGACTGGCATTGGTGCCCGTCCGCAGCTGTCTGTCAGGGCTTTTATGTCTCCTTCTGAAGGAATAGCTCCCATTAATCATTTCATCATTAATGGCCATGCTCAAGTGGAAGGAAGGCTTCTCCAGCCCTGTCTATCACATCTGAAGATTGCTTCTCTGTTAATTCAGAGCAAAGGTGGCCCAGAAGCCTCCAGTTCCGTCTGGCCCTTCTGTTCTGTAATACACTCCCGATTGCTTCAGGTTGCTCTTATTCAGATTATTGCTTTAACATAATGGTGTTTTTAACTAGAGCGTCGCTGGTCTATGCCTGGGGGTGGGGGGGGAAATGCAACTGCAAATGTGGTTGTCTTCTGACTTAGGCTCCCCTGTTCTTTGGGCTTTGTATTCTTCAGCTTTTTGAACTCTCCTGCGTTTTCTGCTTCCTCGCTGTTTTTGTGGTGATTGACAGCAAGTATGTAGGAGGACAAGACAATCTTCTCCAACGTGGAAACGTGAAGGAAGTCAAGCAGTCTTCCTCAACGTTAGCTGAAAGTCAGAAATTAGGAATTGCTTACAGAGGGCAAGAGTCTCTAATGCCAGAACGTGTAATTTGGGGGAGTTTTCCCTGAACCTGTCTTCTCTGTGCAGCATCCTCAAATTCTGGTTTCCTGCCCCATGGTCTCTGTTCTGTAGATGAACTTTTCCCGTTAGCTTGCTCTTAACCTTACATCTTCAAATGATCTTTTAAAGTTCTGTTAAATTCCAAGATCACACATAGACCTTATTATTTGTGTGTGTGTGTGTGTGTACAGGAACCGTTAGCATTTGGAACCTGATGTTCGGGCGGGAGCCAACCCATCATTACCAGCACAATCAGAGGATCCAGGCTTTAGCTCTTGGTTCAGAGGGTGCTGCAGTAGCAACGGCATCTGGCTGCGAGGTCAAAGTGGAAAGCCCTAATGACAGAGGATTCTGGCAAACTACATCAACGTTTGAAATCCAGAAATTGGTGAGTCTCCAGGCTACTCAGCTTCATTTCAGGAGCTCCTCATCCACTAATTATTTTTGGTCCGGTTAAGAGGGATCTTATAAAAATCTTACAGGAGTCTTGCCTGAACTAGATAACAGCATTTTCAGCTAGAGGCTGTGATTTTAAAGCAGGTTAATGGCTGAGCCTTTCATCGCTGAAGAGCAAGGGTGAAATGCTGGCTTAAGCTACAAGTGAAAATGAATAGAAGTCCATATGGTGCAGGAGGTTGGCTGGTTTTAATTATTTTTTTTGTCAACATTAAACTAAGCTGGCTCATTTTCTAAATCAGTTTTCTCGCGTAGAATTGGAGCTAAAACTGAAGGTCTCATTCCAGATCAACACTATCTGATTAATTCTGAGGCAGGATATTGCAGACGAGCTAATAGCATCACTTGCAAAGCTGTAACTGCTTGTGCAGCTTCTTTAGGTTGCACCTTCTGTCACCGAAGTTTTGAGACTATATCAATTAAAAATCAAAAGCTGTCCCATTCTCTGAAGTTTTATTATTTCTTAGAGCATCAACATTTTTTTTCTGAAAGGGGAAGGGAGTGTGTAGGAATAAACTGAGTCTTGCAGCTTCTCTCCTGTTGCAGGGAGCTGGCTGCACAGCTAACGGGTATGAAGCTGTGATTTAAACCACTCCTAATTAATCTCCTCTTTCAAGGCTATGTCATTCTTAAAATACTTAAATCAATAAAATCCCCAAAGGTTTCCCAGTAAAAAATGTTAATAAACCACCATACACTTCATTGTAGTTGGATCTGTTTTTCTCTTGCATCTTCCTGGCTGTGAAATGTTGGTTTGCCACACGTGACAGACACCACCCTTCCTTCTAACGTTGGGTTAGAAATCAACCGTGCTGTTAAGGAGTTTAAACCCTTCCTGTGGGGAGACCTGCTGGGAAGCAGCTCCATGGAGAAAGACCTGGGAGTGCTGGTGGACAAGAAGTTCCCCATGAGCCAGCAATGGGCTCTTGGGGTCAAGCAGGCCAATGGTCTTCTGGGGTGTGTGAAGAAAAGTGTAGCCAGAAGGTCAAGGGAGGTCCTTCTCCCCCTCTGCGCTGTCCTAGTGAAGCCACCTCAGGAGTACCATGTCCAGTTCTGGGCTCCTCAGTTCAAGGGAGACAAGGAACTGCTGGAGACAGTCCAGCAGAGGCTACAGAGGCACTGAGGGGACATACTAACATGGAATAGCACTCACCTATACTGCTGCAGGACCCTCACTTGCCCTTGTGGAACCTCATCAGGTTCCCCTTCACCCCACTCCCCAGCCTGTCCAGGTGTCTTTGGCTGGCAGCGCAGCTCTGGTGTGTCAGCCACTCCTCCCAGGTTTGTAGCATCAGCAAAATTTTGTGTTTTTAGCAGCATCTTAACTATTTCCTGAAAAGGGAAGAGCAAAAACCATTCTGGTCTCGTGTCAGAAGAGAGAGGAGCTGTTATTTGAGCTTTCCTAGAGCCATCTGATGACTTTTCTGTTAATTTAGGGTCTATATAAATGATTGCAGGGTAATCATCAACAATTCCATGTTAGTTGTTTGGACGTGTTGCCTCTTCTGGAGCCCCAAATTCACTTTCTAGCCACGCTATTTGCTTTGTGTGCTTTAACCTTACGGCTTTCTGTCCTTCATCTGCATGAGCCCGTTAAGTCTGGCTCCCTTCTTTGATGTGACATTTTGCCATGTTCCAATTAGTTTTTTCAATGGGCTCATTCGAAAGACTGTGAGCTACATTTCATCATAGGAGCTAAACTTAGAAAACCTCAGAAATGAAATGGATCTTCAGCCTTTGTCTGAAATTAATCCAGCACTGGGATGATTCAAGATAGCCGATAACTATCCCGCAGTAGTTTGTTCAGTTTAGTGTGCGGCAGGAGCAACGTAAAAGAATTTTTGGCTGTCATAAAACTAACAAGCCTGCTTTTTTTAGGTCAACTTCCTTCATCTGGTTCCAGATGTTGCGGGGAGTCCAGTGACAGTAGCAGCTGCAGAAGACATTGTCTATCTCCTGAAAGCAGAAGATCCTGGCAAAATTCTCCATTCTGTGTATGGTCAGCCTGTCACGTGTCTCGATGTGTCTGCTCATGAAGCAGCCTTTGGAGTCAAAACCTTTGGCTGGCTATTGAATGAGCCCAACCAGGTATTTTTATTTTATTTTTGGTTCGATTTTTATACCTTTGTAATTAACAAAGGAAAAAAAAAAAAAGAGTTCATGCTACTACTGACCATTTCCTTCCCTGATATTTGGCTTTTGACAGTAGAGGGAAGACATTCTTTAGTGCTTCAATTAGTGGGTTTTTAGTGGGCTGAAGTAAGGGATCGTTGTTTTGCTAACTGGGTTTGCTGTAAATACTTTGCATTCTCTGCTTCTCGGTGTCAGTGCTCCTCTAGGAGCAACTCATCTCAAAAAACCCTAAAACCCCCAGTGAACAATCTGTGCCCCAAAAAGCCAAAACATCCCTCGAGCTTTCCGACAAGCAGCGTGTCAAGCCTCATACGTGCAAATGTGTTATCTGAGGAGGATGCTTCTTATTTTTGTGCCCTTGATTATGTGATCTAAGTTATTTCCAGTCTGGTGAGGATGGTGTGACTGGTGTGTTCAAGGAAGCTAAATAATAATCCTAGGTTGGAAGCCCCTCGTGATGACCCATTCTGCTGCTTTGATCAGGGCATGGTTGCAGTGGCAGGGTAGATCAAAACCAGCCTGCTGTTTTAACTCCTGGTTAAGGCATGCTTCTAATGCAGCTCTTCAAGCTTGTCTGCCTGCAGGAGGGGCTCTTTTGGGCTTGCAAACCTAAATAGGTAGCATGAATAATTGTATCCTGGGGGAGGCTCAGAATCCTACCCGAGATCCCAGGTAGCTGATGGCAGCAGCCTGCTCCTGGCCACAGCCCTACACCAGCGCAGGGACCAGGCTGCAGAAATCCCCATTTCCAGATACCTGGAGAAGAGTTTCTGTCCTTTCCCTGCATTCCTAACTTTTTGACTCCCTCATTTGCTTCCACTTTTTGTGGTTGTAGTTCAGGCATGCGCTGGGCTATCGGCCGTGAGGGAAGGGGAGTGCTTCAGGCAGGTGGAGAAAGAAGCAGGAGGTGAGCACCCAGATGAAAGGAGCTGTGGTCCGGAGTGTACAAATGCAGTGTTTGCTTTGGCAAGAGACTAGAACAGGAAGGCTTTGTTTAGGAACACCTCTGTGTTAGGAATAAATGTGTCCAGCTGCATCTCATTTCCCCTTAAAATTCACATTCACCGGGGAATTGCCGAGACCACCATAAATACCTCTAGGCTTGAGAGATGCTGCGAGGCCGTGCTGTCTTTATTAATTCCTTTGCTGTCCTAATCCAGTTCTTTTCCCTACAGAGGTGGGAGGTTAGAAGGTAAAATTGCCTCATTCAAGGGCAATCTATCAGGTCGCCTTTGTGCCTCCTAATGAAATGAAGAAATGGACTTTGGCCCCCGAACGTCGCTCCGTAAAGCCGGGCGTGTTTCCTAATTCAGTTGTGAACTCTTCTGGCATTTGATGGCAGATTGTATTAAGCATCAGTGCTCATCCTAATCAGGGAGAGGGGCCCGAAGGCATCCAGAGGGTTGGGGGGTGTTTGACAAGGACGCTCGCTTGGCATCGCCCCACCAGCTGACATCACGCCGGAAATTAATCACTAATGGCTATTATGATAATTATTTTGTTCGCGCAGACGTGAAGGGACTTCGCATTGGCTGATTATGCTGGTCACAAGTTGACAATCTGTCTCCAGGAGAGCTTTTGCTCTCGGGGATGTCACACGAAGAATTCCAGCCCCGTTAGCGGCTGGCGGTGTTGCTGTAGGGGGAAAGCTGTGTTTCTTCTCTGTTTGGGGGTTTACTTTGTTTTTCCTGAGGGATATTTTTTTTTTTTTCTTTAGTGTTAGCTCATGGTCCTCATGTGCCTGCCTCATAACCTGCTTTCTGATGAATATATAGTTAAGAAAACCACCTTTTTCCCCCTCTTTCTTTTTTAATCGTGGTCTAATTTTAACCAAATTTGACAGCGGAGCAGAGATCTGAGGCATAAATTTCGTAGGAACTTTAATGTCAGAGAGGAGAAAAACATCAAGACTGTGGCATAGACTCGCCTACTGTTAGATGACAGAAATCTGTGCAGGAGAGAGGGTAGAATATAAACACTTCATCTGTGAGAGGTTCAGTTTTCACTTTAAAAAGCATCAGACAGCCCAAATATGCTGCTGTTTCTTGAAAGTTTGTCTGTTTAGTGCTCCTGGAGCTCTTTGTTGTATGTTAAGCTAAGAGAAATTTCTTTAGGAAGGCTGATTTCAGCAGTATTCACTCAACGTGGAATGTACTATTTTCCTTAAATTCCAAATTCTTGAAATACTGACATCTGTGTTCCCATCTAGACTCGTACCTCATGTAGACCAGACGACGAACCACAGGGAAACCCCTCACCCTGCCTTTCCCTTTCGACCTAAAGTGGTGCTCACAACATCCAGTGGCCATGCCTTGAAGGATGGGGTCTGGTGAATAACATTACCCCGTGTCGCACAGTTCAGAGGCCCGTGGTCTCGATGCTGAATCACAAAGTCTCAGCGGTCGAATTTTTGGGTTTGAGCACTGTATGTAAAATTAAATCCGTACATTTAAACTAGGGCTGGCTTTGGTCCTCTTCATGTCAGGATATAAACCTATTAAAGAGGTAGTTCCCTAAGTGTCAGGATTAACATCATCTGATTTCTGATGCAATTACCTCACAGACTGTAGGATCTGACTGAAGCTTTTCTTATAGTTGGTGTATTTCTAAGCTTCCCTGAATGGACCATCTACTGTCACGTAAGTCCTACTGTAGCTTCAGCTGAGCTCCCTCCTGCTTGTGGATGATTTCTGTGAAATTTATAGATGCTTTATTCTCTTGGGGGTAAAAACAAACCCGAACAAACCCCAACTTTCTATTCTATTTAAAATTTAGTTGAAATTTGTCATCTGTTCTTGTTGGTAGAACATAATCAACATGAGAGGATTTGGGGTTTTTTTCCCACTGCAGAAACTTCATATAGCATGTGAGGAGAATTTTATTCTAAACTCATGCAGCTGAAGAAGTCTGTTTATGTTACATGCATTATAAGGCACAGATCAGAGTGGGTTTGGTTGCTTTGTGCACAAACCTGAACCTTATTTCAGAACAGGTAGATGGGAAGAGAGGAATGAAGGGAGGACCGTGATGATTTTGGAGCCTCCAACTTAGAAACAGAAGGCTGGATGTGTTGAGATCAGATTGTCTTGGGAGTTGTTTGTTATGCTGTCACTTTTTCATCTGTTTTGAGCTGGTGATTGGCTTGTACTTGGTGAGTGGTGTTCAACATCACCTGTCCCTTCTCATCAGTGACCGAAATACTGCCTGGTTTTGCTCCTCTATTTAATGTTTCCACAAAGTTCTTCAACTGCTTGCTAACTTGAGTGTATCTGGTAGAATTAACCACTTGAAATAGATGTTATCAACCAACAGTAAGTGAAAAACAAATTTTAAACAATCGTTTCAATTTCATACTCTGCAGTGTCTCTCGGTTGATGTTTTTAGGTCATAGCTGCTTTATATAAGCCATTACATCTTTCTTGCACCTAATTTTAACTGAAAATCTCCTCTTTGTTAACTGGTAAGCTTGCGTTTTCTTTTCTGGTGTCATACTGTCTCCAGTTCTCGTGGCGTTCCAAAGCCTTTTAATTTTGATTTTTTTTCTTGGTTAAAGACTGTGGGGTTTTAATATTTTTTTTTAAACCACTCTGGCCCTTGTAAATAGTCCAGTTTTCAATAAATTGATCTTTATGAACTCCTCTTTTCATACCAGGAGGAAGGCGGGTCTTCCCGGTGACTGAGTTTGAACGTATGGGACTTGCCCAGACATTTCTCTTCGGAGACCTGTAGGACTGTAGAGTGATAGGAGAACTTTGAAGGTGAAAGGAGTTTAAAATGCCTTTTTCTTTATAAACTCTTCAATACTGCGTAGAAGCAACAGAACTCTTTCTGAGGATCTGAATTGTGTAGCTTCTTTGGAAGTCAGGCACTGCAAGAAATACAGTCCAGCAGAGAGACCAGAACTTTTCCTTGCTTGAGTGCTGCACATTGTAATGATTCCTTTCTTGCTGAAGAGTAACAGTCATCCCTCTGTCTTTGTTAATCACCAGAAATAAGTTTGTCAGTTAAAAATTAAATCCTTTTTATGTTGGCTAATATTAATGACATTCTGTTCCCCTCCCCCCCCCCCATTTGTACATTAGTGTGAATACCTCAGAAGGGGCACTTAAGTGTCTCAGGTTTGGGAAATATATCTGCTAGGATGTGCCATCAGCACTCAAGGTGATCATCTAGGAAACCAAGAGAACTGAGTCATTCATTCTTAAAAGAATTCCCCTGCCTTCCTTTTCCCTGTCCTCCCCTTGGGTTAGGGAAAATGTTTTTCTGGTTTTTAGTGAGTGGGTTGGTTCAGTGGATAAACATCAATATCCTTTCACCTCTGGGTACCTGAACTCCTACATCACTCTTCTGCCACGAGTCAGACGAGTCTGGTGCCCTCACTGCAGGTCCTAGCAGACATCTGGCCACATCACAAGCCCATGGAGGCTGGCAGAGCCCTGGCCACTGGCAGCCCAGCCTCGGGCAGTGTCCAGTGCTGGAACAGGGAGAGTTGCAGGTGCATTGGCAGAATCCCGTTGCCGAAGCTTGCTCACTGCCTGCCGGCACAACGCTTGGCTCCGCTTCTTGCTACCAGCCTGGACTCTTCCTTTTTAACTCCAGTCAGATGAAAACTTAAAAGGGAAAACCACCCTAAACTTGTCTTTAGCTTGACGTGTAGCTTTTACGGCAGGTGTAGATATTTGGAGGACCCAGTAGTGCATCTGGCAGGCTGCTTTTGCTGCTGGATTTGCTGCAGGCTGTTTAGACTCTGTTATTTTTGCACTCCTCTGCGTGGGTCTTTAAGCCTCGCTTCAGACTGCTTGGTGCAGCTCAGCACATGCAAAATAAAAAGAGTTCTCGTTTGCCAGCCTAAAGTCACCTTTAGGATGGCATGAAAGTCAATTTTCCACATGCTCGGAGAAACGGTTGTGTTACCAGCTTTACACAATGACTTATATCTGGCAAGAACTTGCAAAATAGTCTCTCTGGCTGATAGTCAAAAATTACATCATATTGGAGTAAACTGCTTTTAAATCAAACATCCATTATTCATGTATATTAACTGCTTTTATTTATTTATTTATTTTTTTAACTGGCTGTTTTGCGTGTGATTTACTCTTTTTTTTTCTTCCTTTCTCTCTGATTGTCTGTCTGTCTCCCTCAGCCGCTCCTTTTAAATCTTAGCTCATCTTTGAATTTATGGAGCCAGAACACTTATCTCTGCGTACAAGTATCAATATGCTGACCTTGCATTTGTTAATAGTCAAATTTTTTTTTTCTTGTTGTTGTTGCAGTGTTGCGGGCCATATTTACAGTAGGCAATTCAATACATTTGCGCTGGGAAACTGTGCCCCTGAGGCTTGTAAACTTGGAAAAATATTCTTTTTCCACATCCCTTTAGAAATAAAATTCAAACTTGCAGCAGTCTGTACCATATGTTCTACTTAATTTGATGACTTCTGCTGCAAACGCAGATGAAATAGCCGTATCGCTTTTGTAGGTAACCCTTTGAATGGAATGGGTTTGACCTGAGCAAAAACCAGATCCCTTTTTATTCACAATGGATTTAAAATGTCAGGACCCCTTCTTCGCTTGGCAATATTTGTGTGTATTCAGGCAGTGCTTTTTCTAGTTGGCAGAGGGATGGGCAGAAGGAAAGGGGGAGAAACAGAATCTGAAAATTAATGCAGATTCTATTCCCAGTCTTGCTGCTTGTTCCTCTGCCTCTTTGAGCAACTCAGGGCTTTCTGTTTTGATCCTCTGTCTCTAAACTGACGGTTAGAAACCACTGTCCGAGGTGGTTCTTTCGGAGAAAGTGCTTCTTTAACGTATCCCAGTGCGGGAAAGGGTGTAGGCTCCGAGTGTGATTTGCCAGTGTGCTCTTGCTAATGTTTGTGATACTCCGTTCAGTACTTCATCTAAATAAGAACTAAATATCCTGTATCTAGAGCGTGCTTTGCCCAAGTCTGAAAGACAGCTCAGTTTTTACTAGCCCCGCGATGTGGTAACTTTTGACAAGAAGCAGAAAGGCGAATGCAGAGGGAAAGTAGCGATTGCAGAAAGCGGCTGTCTGCTGGCTTTCAGCCAGGACAGTGGGTTGAACACCCCTGCTCTTGTTGAAAGTACCACAGGCTCTTTGATAACAAGTGCTTGGGGATTTGTTGTTTTAATGTTCCATCCAAAAAAGACATCTCCAACAACACAGGATCCCAAAACACCTGCTGGGGTATTGGACATGCATGGAAGAGTTCCATCAACAACATTTCCTTCAATTCCTTGGAAGTATCTCAACCAGAGTACATCGACCACGCTTGACCTCACTTAGCTGCAAGATGTAACAAAGCTCGCAGCTTAGCTACTCTGGCTACAGAGACTTTAATTCTTTGTGAATTAATTTAGTCCTCTTTCTTGAGTTCTTGGACAGCTTTTAAAGAGAGTTCCCCATACCCACTGCTCTGCAGCTTCGTCGAGTACAGTAACTTTTCTTTTCTTCCTCTGCCTGGTCTCATGAATTTGCCAACTTCTCGGTGCATCTATCTGAGGACCGTGGCCACCGGTTGAGACTCGCCCATCTCACACGGTAAAGAGGGAAATTAGTCTAATGCACTGCCTTAACAAAAGGGAGAGTATGAGCATGAATAATTAATACCACTAGTCTGTGGCAATCGGATAAAATGAAGTCCCATTTGCTCAGCCTTATTAAAAGAGAGAGAGAGAGAGGGAGAGATGGTAAAGGTCGTTAAGGGACTTGTAACATGGAAAGAATCGCCTCCGAGATGGATAATGTGTTTTCTAATCTCTGTGGTCTTTAACTAAACATAATGGTAAAGGTACTCTGGCTATTTCTGGCTTGTTGAATTATTGAGCATGCTGGGAGATTGCTTGGCCCTTAGCCAACGACTTGGACTTTTTCATGTGAACGATGTTAATAGGTAACACTTTTTATTTTGTGCGTTAGATCCTGATGCATCTGCACAGAGTATTTAATGCTTTTCCTCCCTCGTGTCCCCGCGGTGCCACTGGGGGAAGGGATGCTCGTTAGTGTCTTATCCCAGGATGCTTCATTTCATGCCCAAATGCTCTTGGTCCACTTACCTTCAGCTCGGTACCTATTAGGTCACTGGTCTTGGGTGTCCATTATCGGCTTATAAATATCTTTAAAAGGGTAATCCCTTCGCAGTGTGCATTATAGGATTATAAACCTCCTAAAGATCTTGTGCTTTATCTACCCTTTAACATACAGGCCCTTATTTCAAGTCCCTCTCGACCAGGTATTTTCATTCGTTCTCCTTGGCCTTTGCAAAAAAAATATAAAATCCCTGTTGCCTTGGGATATTATAGGAGAGCTCAGCAGCAGCGTTCTTGCAACTTCAGAATTGTCATCACTACGCTCTTAAAACCTTTGTCTTCAGACTTAAAAAAGCATTCGCGGTCCTGTTTGTTTCTTTACCTATCGCTTTGTCAGGGTAAGGTTTTGCAATTCATTTGCAGACCATAAAATTGCTCAAGACACGAGTTGAATTTAAAGACAGGTTACTAAAAATCACCGAGAGAGTCTTTCTTCTAATGATGGGGCTAATTGGCTAGAAATACACGTGTGCATTCCAAAATATAAAAACCCCAACAATCTTTAAAAGAACGGAGACTGAAACGAGAAGAAAAGGAATTGGAGGGGGTAGGAGAAGATGAGACAAAAGCTTTTCTTCCAGTTTTCTGGATCTAAACCGTTGTGATTTTTTTTTTTTTTTCACGGATTCTCTTTCTTGGACGCCAACAACTTTAAATCGGTGGCCGTCTCCAAGTGATGTGAAGAGAAAAGAATAATTTTTCTGCTGGGGCTACCTACGTACGACGATTGCCACAGGTCTAAAGTGGAGACTGCAAGCAGGAGAATATGTAATATTTGCTCCGATGTAAACCAGGGGAATCTTTAAATGCTGTGTAGAAGCAATTTTTCATTATAGTCTTTCGTGGCCGTAACTGAATTTTCAAGTATGTATCATATGTTTATAGGATAGATGGGAGCTATGGTCATTTAGATAAATTAATAGTTTATGGATGTTCACTTTAAGTATTAGCCTCAGGGGACTTTAGAGCGAGCAGCATTTGGCCCTCTCCTCTCCAGAGCTTTAACACGCAGCTGGGAAGGGCTGGTTCAGAGGCTCAACTGGGAACTGGAATACGTTGCTGTTGACCCGATCGTTTATTGTTCATAAGTTGAATTCAGCGGTTTATTGACTTTGTCTTTTGTTCAGAACTTTCCAAGGAGAAATTTGGTTGCCAGGCACAGATATTAATTTCCTTTGCACTGTGCAAAGTACCTTTGCCAGAATGTCATTATCTCTGGGTTTGGTTAGTGAGCTGTTGGAAGCTGTGCTGCAAGTGAGAACAGGCTGTAAATTGGTCTTTACCTTGAAGACTATAATTTTCATGCAGTTTGTAGTAACTTTTGTGTAGGTATGGAAATGTAAATTCATTTTTTAGCAACTTTTATGTCCTAAGTCTCCCTGCAAAGCTTAAAGTCGTCCTTGCTTTACAGAGCTTGGGTTAAATTGCTTCTGTGTTTGGGGTCTTAGGGTGAAAAATTACATGCTAAAGACCAGTATTTGAGGCAGATAGCCTCAAAAAGACAAGGCTGGGAAAAGGAACTAGTGGGGTGATTATGAATATTATAAGCAATTGAGGAAGTTGGGTATGAACGTGTTGATTTGAATGGGGAGCTGATAACATGTCTGGATAAAACCACGTCTGCTCTTTAGTTAGGGGAAAGGGGTGTGGGGAGAAGCCTGCAAATTCTCTGCCTTTCTTTGCAGTATTCCAAGAGATTTTTTTAAAGCTTCGCTTCAGTTGCCTCGAGGTGTCCATCACTGAATGATCCCTTAATTCAACCTTTCAGGTGCTTGTTAAAATTGCACAGATAGGAAGTGAAAGGCCAGGCAGCATCACTATGGCTGTGCTGGCAAATGTGGAAATAATACTTACAGAGAGCATAATATTTATGAAGCTGCATGTGGATATAATCAGAAAAGCAGAAGTTAAGAACATTGACGTGACGTTGGCATAGCTGTGCTGATGTTGCCATGGAAGCCACAAGTTTTTTCTGATCTCTTAACCACCGCTACTCTTTACATGGTCATGAGTTTCTTTTAAATTAAAGGAGCATCACCGTGAAATTCAATCATGTTTATGAAGTTATGTAAGACCAGGTACTGTGCTGAGCTCCACTGGGCTTTGACCAGTACATCTTTCTGCTTCTAAAAATACTTCTCTCTCCTAAATTGAAAGGCTCAAATAGATCAAGCCCATTTGGCCCTGCAGGGAAGACAGTGAACCGATTGCTACGCAAAGGAGAGGAGGGTGAACAGACAGAGAACAACTCATACCTCTCTTCCAGCCTCTGGTCGGATCATCTTGGATGTTGCTTAAAACCAGAGTTGTTTTAGTTCATCTCCCCTCTGAACTGCTACTTGAGATGTAGTATTTCTTGTAATCTGGTCTGTACAGCAGCCATCAGCAGGGCCTGTCAGCGCGGACTCGGTGCTCAGTTCTGCTCTTCAATTTCTGCTGCATCTGATTGAATCTTTCTTGCGCAGTCCATCTGTCTAAGCCTTCTAAATGTTGATTCTATTCACTTTTACAGTCTTTCAACTATTAAAATCGCTGAAGAAACTATTTGCTTTTTCATGTAAGCCTTAAAAATTTGAGCTGGAGAAGATCTGTATGGCTTGGTCTGCCTGCCTGCAAGCCAGACCTGTCTGACACAGGTTGGGAAGAGCTTTGCATCGCTGCTTCTTGATGGATTCCGCTGTGCAGCTTGGTCTCCTTAGTTCTGAGGGTGTTGTTGACCTTCTTAATACGGATAGATCTGTATCTTGGTTATGTATTAGCATACTGAGAAGGAAACCATCTCTGGTAATAACTCCGCTCTACTTCATGCTGCCACAGAATGTAGTAGTTGTGCTCATGGTACATTTAGCCGGTGTTTGTTCTCTTTCTGCCAGATTCTTCTTTACAATCTGGAAACAAGTCAGTGTCTGAGGAAGATGGGCAACTCGATAGGTGACTTTACGTGCGTCAACCTCCACAACAGCCCTCCAAACATGCTTGTTACAGGCAATAAGGACAGAAGGTAGGTACCACCAAGAGCTGTAACCCGTCTCAAATTAGCTTACTTCCTGTCCTGCTGTCCTACATCTGGACCTGCTAGAATTTGTTTCTCTGCTAATGTTTCAAATGCAGCCTGCGTGAACTTCAGGAACAAAATATTAGGTAATAGTTGGACGTGGCTGCCAGTTTTGCTTTGTTTCAGAAAGCTCCATGGGAAGACTTTCTTTCTAAGCCATTTGGTGGACGCAGTTGGTGTACAGCCCAGCGAGACCACTTGGAATATCTTCCACTTCCCCACCACCACCCGCAAAATTAGTTTGGCATTTAAAAGCTCACTTTCTGATATTAAAAAAATAACCTAAGGGATGAATCATGTAGGATGAGATGGGTCCGTCTGCCAAATGATGTCAAGAGTGTATTTCGGAACACTGTGATGTCCCTCAGGTGACAAAAAAAAGAGACTTTCATATGAACAGATTCCAGCTTCTATTTAGCTGATTAGCAGCTTTCTCTTTAACTCCTTGGCTTGGGGAGTAGGATTTTCCCAGCACAATATCTGGTGCCAGGAACGGACGCACTGGGAACAGTCAGTGCGAAAGGATTAAAGTGCTTAAAAAGACCCTTTGAGTCCAATTTTTAGATTTTCTTTTTTTGGCTAGTTATTTGTGGGGTCTGATCCAGTGCACCAAAGGAGATGTGGGATGGCGAGGAGCCAGTCTCTAATGGTTCCCTGTTCCTTCCCTCCTCCTTTCTGCACTGGGCACCAGGCTGCAGGTGGTGGTCTGGTGTGGTGGTGGGTATCAGATTGTAAGGCGGATACTTCCCTTTGCCAAATCCCAGACCTCTGTCCCGCCAGTGCAGCAGCTTGCAAAAATGATTATTTTGTCAAACAGCTTTTTTGCCTTCTCGGTGAATGGGCAGTGCAAGCAAACCTCACGCTTTCTCAGCAGAGAGGATAAAGGAAATATCTGAAGTTTGACACGTGCAGTTGAATCCTTCAGAGTTTTCTTTTTCCTCTAAAAGCAGATAATTTGATTTTTTTCTAAAGCACCCCAGTACAACTACCTTCAATTTTAATCTCTGCCACAATGATGGGACAGTAGCTAAGTTGATATTCCTCGAGTGAGGTTGATATTTACTCCCTTTATACTGGGGGAAATGTCTGTGTCCTTTCACCTCCAGAAAGCTTTTCAGTTTTTCAGCTCAAGCCTTGACTGAATTCAAGGGGTTGGCCATCACTAAAATAGCAAGAAGTTAGGAATCAATGTTCCAGTAAATAAGTTTGGCATCCAGGAAGCAGCAAGACTGTGTGTATCTCAGAGGCTGGCTCCTCACGGGGTGCTGCGTGAGGGGCATCAAGAGGTGCTGGGCATCCACAGGTGGAATGTGACTTGAACCTTCATATCCCTGTAGTGGAGCAAGAGCACTAAACAGGGACCTTGCCATGGGAGGTCAAACCTGCTGATGGCCAGTGGGAAAACTTACTGCTTGAATTCAGTACAGCAATTTCACCATTTTCCTGGTATATGCTGTGGCTTTGAATTTTGAAAAGTAACCCTTGTGAAATGGTTTTGGTGTAGGACCTGTAAAATCTGTCTTTCCTTCTAAAAATACTCCTGAAGTGTGGCTGGTTTATTCAATTGCTTTAATTACCGCGCTTCACCCTGGGAAGAGATCTAATAATAGGGAGCGCGTGCTGATGCGCTGCCCAGCAGCACCCTTGTGCTTGGTGGGACCTAAGACATGGGTTAGCGGTGGACTTAGCAGAGTTAGGTTAATGGTTGGACTGGATGATCTTAAAAGGTATTTTCCAACCGAAACAATTCTGCGATTCTCTGGTTCTGAGACAGTGAATAACACTGGGAAAGCAAAGATGTGACAAGCCCTGTGTGTTCCATCGCCGAAAGGTGTGGGTCAAAACATGTATTCCATGCTTAGTCCTAAGGTAGTCCAGCAGGAGAGTTAAAGCCTGGTGAGAAGAACACCTTCCCTACAGCTCCTTTGAACTCGGCTGGATCCGATGTGCTCCCACTGAGCCCAGCTGCTGAGGCAGGAGGTGGTGGCCCATGCCAGGTCTGCATTAGAGCATCACATTAGATTTGCAAAATGCTTTTCCTTTTTTTCCTAAGCACATCTACACAACTCCAGTGTGCCTCTAATTCTTCCAAGGGTGTGCCAGAATGGACACCTGCCTGAAACCTGGGCCCTTGCTAATGAAATAACCAGAACACCATCAGATCTTGGTTTCCAACTGTGCTCACCAAACAGAAGAAGCTTTGATTGCCGTGCAGAGCACAGCGCTGGGTGTGAACGCTTCCAAAATACCCCGTCCTTACCCAAAGCACAGCTCTAGTACGTAGCCAAAGCTTCTCTTTGCTGGAGTGGGAGAAAGCGAGAAGTCCTTTCACCATCAGCACCGGTTGTGATGGGGTTTTCCTAGGGGTGGCTGCAGAGCTGCCCAAGCCGTGCTCCTCACTCTGTTCCAGCATGGTTTTTGACATGTCAGATGGATGTCGCTCTGTTGGAGTTTTGGACTCTTCAGTTGCCTTTTATTTCAGTTGCTGAAATGTGTTATTTGTAAAATCATATGATGCAATCTCCATTTGAGAAAGGGAAAGGAAAGGCTTGCAGCATCATTAGGATCATAGCAGGGGTATGGAATAAAGTACAGTTAATGTGTTGGAACAAGTGTGTTTTGGCCTTTTCTGGGATTAATGTGTACCTGATGGTTTCACTCTTGATAGCCATCGGCTGGGAGGAACTTTGTCTGGCTTCTTTTCAAATCTGAGATCAGTATTTCCCCTTTACTGCTCTTTTCACTTGCTTCATTATTTATTTATTTATCTGGGTGTTTGCTTACGTACTTTTGCTTTATCTCTTAATCTTGGTATATTAAGGATCAAAAGACATATCCCTTTGTGATACGTGCTGGGTTTAAAATTTAACATTAACTGGTTTTGTGGACTTGTTGCAGTGGTTGAAATCCAAAGCTCGTTTTCTACAGTTCTGCTTCTAGCTGAGTTTTCAATACGTTTCTCTTCAAAATGCCCTGTCTGCGTGGTCGGTAATTCTTGAAAACCAAGAGGTACAGTCAGTAGCTGCATGTTTGAGAATACTGATCGCTGGGGGCTCGTGGATAGTTTTGGTTCAATGCTGGTGATCAACTCAAGCGTGTAAACCTGTAATTCCCTTGGCTTGTCTTTCAAATTGCCAGACATTTCACCTCTTCCGAAACCTTTGTGACAACAGCCCTTTCCTGCATCCTCATAATAATATTACCCCTTGGCCACAGCGGATGCGGTTAAGTACCAAGGGGTAGGATGTGTCAGCAGTATGCCCAAAACATGGTGCTTCACGCTTCAGGGCATTGCTAACACTTGGGGAGGCACAAACAGAGGAGCTTTCTCCAAATTTCATTCACATTTTGTTATCACCTACTTGTACGAGACAGAGAGCTCCTCTGTGGTGGGAGAAGTTTGCCTCAAAAAATCATTGATAATAGAAGTCAGGGTGAAAATTCAGTGCTGAAATTGAATTTCTGGCCATGTAGCAGCTGTGGGACTACTGCTGGCCTAGACACATCTTCATAACCCCAGAAGTTCTTGTGCACTCGGACCCCAAGCTGCAGATCCACAGTTGCTCTCCTCTCTGTTCTTTATCTGCTTTCCTTTAGGGTCAGGGTATTCGATCTCCGCAACAGCGAATCTTTGTGCTCCCTCTATGCCCACCAGTTAGGAGTGTCTGCGGTGCAGATGGATGACTGGAAGATCGTCAGTGGAGGAGAAGAGGGCTTGGTCTGTGTGTGGGACCAACGGATGGGCACCAAACTCTGGGAGATGCACGCCAGGTACGTTTGCCTGCAAGAGTGTTTCACTGGATCTGGCTGACAGGAGGAACGTGGAATGGGATGATCCTGGACCAAAATGGTAACGTGTCCATGTCTAAAGGCTTCTGAGAGCTCTGTTTAGTTTTCATGGGATTTGAGAACAGATTGCCTCCCCGCCTGGAGTCTTGAGCCTGCTTCTGTGTGTGCCCTTGAGCTGTCGTGGGCTTTTTTACTCATTAATTAAAAAGAGTGTTTCAATCAGCTCCAAGGGTGCATGGAAATTGTTTCCCCTGGATTTGCTGTGAAGTTCTGTCTTCTCCCTGCCCCATCCCCAACCAGTACTCACTTTATTATTGAACCTTGGGTTAAAAACACTGGACTCCAGGCTGTTCTCTTCAGTGTGACTGGTTCTGGCCGTCTCTATCGGCTATATCCTTACAAAGTACTTGTGTTTCTCTTCACCTCATCCGCACGTTCCCTTAGCGACAACAATCAAAGGCAGGCTGTTATTTGAGCTCATTTAAATATTCAAATACCAGTTTGTACTAAAAGCACACGAAGTACAGTACCGTAAGTACCAGCAGAGATCAGTATCCTGGAGATGACAGGAGACTGTTAGCTGCTACAGCCAAATGATCAAGGCACAAATCCCAAGGACTTAGCTTTGAATGAAGACCTCAAGGATTTAGCCCCCTCTAAGTCTTAATAAAATGAAGAGATAAATTCTGATTGATTGATTGATTGATTGGTTTTTAATGCATCTTCCCCAAAGAGGAGCTAGATGAGGTATTTACAGTCAAGACAAGCTCAAGTTGAAGCTGTCATTGATTAATAGCAGGGTATCTCCTTCTCTTTTGACCCTGTGAATTCTAAAGCCCATTGTGATGCGTTAAGGACGGCACTGAGTTGATTGTCTCGTGGAGCCGCGCTAACGGGAATGCCGAGGAAGAGAGTGGGCAGTGCAGGTCTGAGCTTTGGGGGCGGGTACTAAAAGTGAGCTCATTAGATTGAACATTTCACAGAATCACAGAATGCTGAGGGCTGGAAGGGACCTCCGAAGATCATCGAGTCCAACCCCCCTGCCAGAGCAGGACAAAACCAGAGCAGATCACACAGAAATGCACCCAGACAGGTCTTGAATGTCTCCAGAGAAGGAGACTCCACAAAAACATTTAAAACACTGTTAAATCTATACAGGAATCAGAAGAGATCAATCAAAAAGGCCTTCACGGGTAAGGTGGGGTGTGTGGTGTTATCCACGCCTACAGCCCAGTGTCGTGCATGGAAAGCGAGGGCAGAAGCTAAGGGAGGTGACAGGAGACACGTTAGGGTCATGGAGGGGAGCTGTCTTAATTTGAGAAGGTAAGTTACTCCTACTGGAACAGTAAATGCTGCTACAATGGTCCAGCGTTAGTTTATTCACCAGTGAGAGGAAAAGGCACGAAGCCCAGACCCCTGAGCTTGTGCTGTGTGGTGCATTTCTAAATCAGCCCTAGCTCGGTGCTTGGGGGCAGGGGGGTCCTGGGGGTCCCTGTCCTTCATTTTGGGAAGCACCCTGCTCTTGCCAGGAGCGCTCTGCTGCAGTCCTTAAAGCAGCAAAGCGAGCAGACAGCCCGGGTCCCCGACAGCCTCTGTGCTGCCAAGTGTCTGAAAGATTTTTCTGGACTCCACATGTGTTCTGGTAACAGCCCACTAGATGGGGATAAAAGCTGTGATAAAATCTGCTCCAGACTGGAGCTGAAGAGCCAACGGTGCGGGTTCCCAACCTCTGGCCATAGCTGAGGCACTGATTTGAATGAATTTTTGTTTAATCCAGAGCGATTCCTTTACAGCACTTGGATTTCAGGAGTCTAACGCAGGTGGCAACTCACCCAGTGCTGTGGGTTCTTTTTCAGACATCCAGTCCGCCACGTGTGGTTTAATTCTCACAGCCTCATCACTGCAAACATCCCTGATGAGAAAACTCCCCGAGGCTCCAGCATCGTGGACGATGACTTTACCACGCATCGCAAGTGAGTAAGCCAGCTCCGAAGGGTTGGGTTCTTAGCACTGCGAAGGTTTGTTTATATATGTGTTATATATTTTAAAAGGCACACTAAGCAGACATAAGGCTTCCAAAACTCTTGATGAATTAGCTCTTTATTTACTGCTGAGCACAATAAAAAAAGAGCTTTTTTTGTTTCCAGCGGGGGAATGTAAAGGCCACTGAAGCCGGACAGGGAATGCAGCCCTTTGCTTGCTCTAGATGTTCGTAATGTTCTCTCCTCCTAGAGGAAAACTACTGGTATTTAAACTGCAGGTTTTGGTATTTGCATCTCAGATGGCTGTTAGCATGTCTAATTGAACTATCAAACTACAGTGTGCTTCTCTTCCCCGTTCCTGACTAGATGAGAACTGTTTCAGCAGATGACAGTCTTGTCTCTGCAGTGCTGAAGCGAGTGAGTCACTGTTGGCTTCCAGGGCTTGCTGGGGACCCTGGAAGGAGGCAGGAGGGAGTTTTCTCTGTTCAAACTGCACACAGTGCAGAAGGGACGGGGTTTATATTCAGCTCCTGTAGCGTCCAATTTGCATCCTTCATGGCAGTCTCTAACTTTGTTCGTTTCCCCTGTCGAAATCCATAATGAGGGTAAAATGGTGTGTCCTGGTTGTGTTCTCTACAGGCATCGAGGAATCATTTATGCCTACGAGTTCTCGGTGGGCCAGCTGGCTGTGGAAAGCGTCCTTCCGATTTGCCGCTCTTCCTACGACGAAGTGACTGGATACAACTACAACATTGGCCTCGCTGTTCCCTACGATAGCATTTAGCTAACGGCCTTACTTGGCGTCTGGGGTCCTGCCCTCTGCCAAGGACACGGCCAAAGGCAAGGAGGAGATCCACGTGGGACTGGCACCAAAAAGAGGGTGCTGGCCCATCGACTGGGCTGAGCGTTTGCTGAAAGCAAGGAACCAGAACAGAGAGTGTGGCTGCCCTCCAGCACAGCGCCAAAATACGGTGCTGTGCAAACGTTCAGAGGTCTGCTGTGGTGGACCGGAGAGGCTGAAGAGCAAAGGGGAACAGGGCACTTCAGTGTGAACAAAACTGTTCCTTCCTGCTGCTTGTGGGAAAAACGCTGCTGCTCCCGACTGGGCAGAGGACACGGTCAGGAAGTGAGAGCCCCAAGTGGCAAACTGCTGAGGTGGTGGGAGGCTGGGAGCTCGTTGAGGAGTTCGTGCCTATCCTGAGACGGGGTGAGGGGAAAGCCCGCCAAGGACTTGGAAAAAGCATCTTGGAAAAAGCATCTTGCTGAGCCACATGTTTGAAATTTCTTTCCTTGTAATGAGCTGCTCATTCTTCTTTTCCTTGGGGTGCTTCGGAATGCGTCTAGGAATCGGACCGTGCACAAAAGGTTACGGGGCTTGGGAGAGAGAAGCATGATGGAGAAAGGAGGGGAAGCTTGGCCCTGGCCAGGCTGGATGCTTTTGGAAACTCAGCAGGCCGCACGAATCAGAGTTATTTTAAAATAAATTATTTTTTTAAGTTTCTGAAATTCTGGATTAAATGTTTTCTAATTGTATGCGTACGTGTGTTCGTGGGGGGGTTTGTTCTTAAGTCTTTTAGGGTGAACTAACCCCTCTGAGCTGGAACAAAGGGCTGTTGTGTCTCAGGTTGTGTGGCAGGTATGTGCTGTGCTGGATCGTGCCCTTCACCAGCACCTGGAGGTTTTCCCCAGGTGACTGGAACTTCAGTTTCTGACACTGTCCAAGCTGGGAATGGATCACGTTGGTGTGATGAAACAGAAGGGGTGGACTGGCCGCAATCCCTCTCTGTGGGCCATGAGCAGTTGTGCTGTGGAGGAGCGTCCGGGCTGAAGGGCAAGATGTGGTTCCTCGGGTGAACGTGAGAAGTGAAGCTTTATCTTCAACCCAGGTTGCACTGACACAGGTAGAACCAGTTTGGTGAACAATGGCTCGAGTCCTGCATGGCTCTGCTCAAAAACTATTTTATGGTTGTGATTTGCCCTTATAAACTTACTGGTGCAAGCCAAAGCCATGTAAAAATTAAGTTTAAACTGAGGTTAACTTTTAACTTGGCACTTTTTTGCTGGCTGAACGGAATCAATTTAATAGCAGAGTGCTGGGGAGGGGTGCAGGAAATGTGCCTGAAGCTGCAGGACTGTCCCTTCAGCCCTTAACCAGTCACTGAGGCAGCCGCTGGAGAGCTTGGTGCTGCTCTCCTGCCTGGAGAGACAACTATTTCACTGCTCTTCAGTGTCCGGTTTGGGCTGGTTTTCCATGGCCCTGCAGCCACCTTGCACATGTGTGATTGGTTTTTAGCAGTTTCCTTTTCCCTCGTGATGGACTGATACAAGAAGTGCAAGGAGCAAAGTCATTCTGCTCCATCACTGGATGTGTTCAAGGCCAGGTTGGATGGGGCCTTGTGCAACCTGGTCTAGTGGGAGGTGTCCCTGCCCGTGGCAGTAGAGTTGGAACGAGATGATCTTAAGGTTCCTTTGAACCCAAACCATTTTGTGATTCTGTCTGACCAATAAATTTTATCTTTCATAAAGCTTTGGTCTTTTTTTTTTTGTTTTCCTTCCTTCCCCTGCCCTTCTGGGACACCAGCTCCCTTCGTTTGTTCCTGGAAGAGCAAGAAGTGTCACGGGTGCGTAGTTTGGACAAGAGCTCAGCTTAAACCTGTCAATAGTTTCTGTAGCAGAGATGATTGTGGGGGTTGCTCCAGCCCTGTGTCTTCTGATGTGGCTGAAGAGAGAGAGATTCCACTGTCATTGTTCTCTTCCCCTCCGTGATGTGACCTGCTACCCCAGCTCACTTGATACACCCTTGGCTTGTTCCGACTTTGACTCTCCTTATCTGGCCTCATTATCTCAGAACAGCTTGGTTCTTTCTTCATCTCCCTGCTGCGAGTAGCTGATAAGTTTGTCTTGTGCCCGCTTGTGTCAAGCCCTGTTCCTGGAGCCTACCTCTGCACTTCCCCTCTCCTGCAGTGCCTGCGGCGAGGCTGCTCTGTGCTGCTCCCCGACCGGGGCAGTCGCTGAGCTGCTACAAACCTTTGCAGCACCTGCATTTGGAGAAGTGTTTGATTTCTTGTGCACCTCGGGTTCTGGGCTCCCCAGCTCAAGAGAGATGGAACTGCTGGAGAGAGTCCAGCAGAGGCTGGGAAGATGCTGAGGGGCTGGAGCATCTCTGTGGCCAGCAAAGGCTGAGAGCCCTGGGGCTGTTCAGCTGGAGAAGAGCAGCCTGAGAGGGGAGC
>JAAGNO010007782.1:0-12373 GCA_033439905.1 Ceryle rudis | reverse complement strand
GGTTCTGTCAGTAGTTACTAAGGAGAAGAGGCCGACTCCCACCTCTCTACAACCTCCTTTCAGGTAGTTGTAGAGGGCAATGAGGTCCCCCCTCAGCTTCCTCTTCTCCAAACTAAACATACCCAGCTCCCTCAGTCTCTCCTCATATGACCTGTATGTCATAAGTCACTCTACCCCTCTGCACTGGCAGGTAACCAGCCTGTGTGAGAGGCCTCTCTTCAGACAGCTACGCTGGGATAGGACAACCTACATCCTCACCGACTGGGAAGGTAATATCAAGAATCAGCATCACACAATGAAGCACACGATATTCCTACCGAAATACAAGTGATGAAACGCCCTGTGTTGGCCTCCGTCAAAGAAGAGCTCAGAGCTAGAGAAGGATCATTACTGTGTCTTCTAGTGATTCCCCTGGAATTTCTACAGCAGAAACAAATTAAACATAACTCGCATTACAAGTAATTAGCACATTTCATTTCAAAAAATCCCAGCTGACTTTACCTGCTAGGCACCAGATTAGTATGTCCTGCACTAAAATGCGCCTGAGATTTAGCTTTCTAACAAGGATTTATTCATGTGAAGGTAATATACCTTATCAAAATATAAAATAACAGTGCAGGCAGTGCTACAGGCTGCAAAATTTCTCCCTGAGCCACACCAAAATAAAAATGCTTTAGAGCATGAGGACGGAGTAGCCACAGATCCAACACACTGCTGTTGTTCTCCTATCGACTATCAAAGTCTCAAGGGAGCAACTTTTATTTTCTTTGAAAGGAATCCAAAATAAACAGCAAGGTCACTTTGTAAGGCTACTTCCTTCCCCTGAGATGGAAAATGGTCTTGCTCTGTAAGCTGGAAATGCCAGGTCGGGATGCTGAGAGCTGTACACTAGAGGTCACTGCTATAAAAAAGGAAAGAGCTAAATAGCAGGTAAGGCAGGGGCTGTTCCCCACCTTATTGTAAGGTGACTCGTGATGAAAAACAACAGATAACTGAATTATACTCTATCTACTTCATCAGATGTAAAGAATCACTGAATGAGCTATCGCTGTTCAGCTGTAGATGAAAACTGAGAGACCTTCAGATGTTTGGAGAAAGGGATAAAGACAGAGGTGTGGGACCCTGTAGCTGGAAACACCAGCTCACTTTCACCAGTTTGCTTTCATTTAACTGTTCCATTAACTGGAACTGGAAAATTTTGTCAGCCTGTGGAATTTCTGTCACACTGGTCCTCTCGGGGCTTTTTTGTGGTGGTGTTTTGTTTTTGTTGGTTGGTTGGTTTGTTTGTTGGTTGGCTGGTTTGGTTTGGGGATTTTTTTTGCCTTTTTTAAAATCTCTGCAGGGAGTACTAAAGGGTTGGCTCATCTTAACCAGAAGCCAAATTATCTCCCAGATCCGAGTTCTGCTAAACAGTGCTGGTAATAAATGAACACAGGGTGCTTTAATACCAGTCAGAGACGGATGGGTAATTAGTTGAGGATTACAGGTAGGATACTGATCAAGAGATTGTCACCGATAACCATGTGACAGTCAACTTACCCCCAGTGTCACTGCTAAACATGTGACAGTCAACTTATCCCGAGGCTTCCTAAGTCTCCAAGCATGTTCACCTTTTTGTATCTGTTTCTGTACGCTCTTAATTAGTGTCAGGGACTGTTTATTTAATGAGGCATCCCACACTCTGGCAGTGCTAACTTCTCTCCCTCGCATGTTGTTGCCAAGCAGACGTGCTAAGACTGAATTTTCAGTCTGTCTCTTTTAAGCTTTTGTCATAATGTTATGATGCTATTTAAATATCTTCTTCCCAACCCTGGTAAATTATTAATTTAATTCAGGATTGAGCCATGTAACCTGTCCAGGTCCTGCTTGCTGATGATTCATGACATGTTTCCTGTTTTGTTTCCTTTATAGGAACCACGGTTCCTGATGATTTTGCACATCTTCATGTGGCACATCCTGTCCAGGGAATTTCTTATCACGGTGGCCAACAATATATTTTGTCAGCTGTTTCTCCTTGTTCAGTCTTAGATCCAGTATTTCACATATTTCTGGCATTATTTTATCCCATTCACTTAACTTCCACAATTCTGGGGGGGGGTTTGTGTGTCAAATGGCACGTCAAGCAGAAGCATGGCAGGGAAAGGTATTTTTGTGGTGGGCAGCTGTGACACCAGAGCAGCTCAATTCACAGGCCTGGCCTATCTCCATGCTAACATCTTGTATGTTCTCTCATGTTTTACCTTGGTGAGATGTCACACACCAGGAGACAAACCCATCACCACTACAGGAGCCAGCTAAGGTCTAATCAGTTTCTGCACAGATCACCCCATCCCTGTACAGCTTTCTGCCAAAACATTCCCCATGACATCCTGCTTCATATATTTCTTCTTGTAGCCATCATCTTTCTTACCCCTTACTAGTCATCCTTTTTTGCCACTTTTTCCTGGCTAAGGGTATTAAAAATTTTTTTCATCTCCAGAGGCAACACTGTTAAAATATCTGCAAATTCTTCTTTTTCCTTCTGATATTTGATATGCTTTGGGGCCTTTTTAGGCCTTACATCTACAACTGAAACTTACAGCCAGCTTTTTAAAGGTACTTCATATTACGGTTTCAGTCCAGTTCATCCTTTGCCTGTGTCTGTTATTTCTCCTATGCCGTTTTCAGCATGATCATTTCCCACATTTCCTACCTCTACTTGTGTATCAATTTCCAATTTGTATACATGAGAAACTATAAGGCTGGATGGTTTCCAGCATTAATCACATTGCTACAAGTCTCTGTCTGCTCAAGAAAAATTAAACTGAAAAAAATTATCACATTTTATTTTGGTCTAATAATTTTCATTTGAAGTAGAATTTGTTATATAAAGCATGCTAAGTGTTAGAGCAAATTTGGGGAAGTGGCAGTCTGGAACCATGAGTGCTGGGAGTGTTTTCTGTGTAGTGTAAGATTGCTTTCTAACAAAATGTCTCTGGTGATGTCCATCACCTTCCTGACACTTTGTAATTGAAAATAATCTTGCTGTGATGCTGTTGAAATGCAGAGAGGCTAGAAAGAAAAGTAGAAGACCAATTCTTTTTCAAACCTTGCAGAGTAAGCAGAGTGTAATATGTTGGTGATTTGGAGGAATTCCTGTCACAGTGTAGTTCCCCCAGTATTGCACAATAACTGCAAATATTTCCTAGCAAATAGATAAATGCTTCCAGACCTGCTGTATATCTTCTGTGAAAGGAAGTCCCCACAAAAACCCCCACCAGCAGGCCAGCGCTGCCATCTCTGATGTTCCCTCAAACACCCCAGTTATGCATTGCCTACCCCAAGCCTCACAATGGTGAGCCAACTGGTCTTCTGTGGTCAGCATGCCACATCCTCTCCTCCTCGTCCTTGACTGGCAGCCACCATGCTGGGACCCAACTCTGCGGCATCTCTCTAGGACTCCCTGCAATACAAATAGACAATGAGCAAGGGGATTGACTCAGATCTGCTGGCCAGGCAGTGTTTCTAGGTCAATGGTTCCCTCTCTTGGAGCTGTGAGCTTGGAATCACTCATGACAGTGACACTGCCACATAAGAACAAGGTCCTGAGGAGAAAAGTTTGAAAGTCAGTGTTTCAGACAGGAAATTCTTCTCAAAAGGGACTTTGTTTCAAACACGTTTATAAATTATTGCTCACACTGGCCTTTTAAATGTGTCATAAGAACTAGGCACTAAGGTTGGGTTTATTTGTTACATGCAATAAATCCACCTTTGTTAACATGCATGTGACACCTGGGGAGGACAGAGCATTTGTCAGAAGACCACAATAGGAATGCTTCTCAAGTTTAATCATAAACCAAAATCAGGCTAAGCAGTGTAATACCTTCATTCATTTTTCTAATTCATACCAATTCATCCTGCAAAGGAATGGTTTGGAAGACTCTGGTAAGCCTAGAAGACAGGTACATTCTAATTCAACTCCACATTTTATGTAGTACTTTTGTTGGTCACCTATCTCCCATTTGCATTTACAGAAACTTTAAGCTTGTGTATAAAATGAGGAATAAATGAGTCATAACATGTGTTGCTTCATCACAAATTTACCAGGATTGCATAAAGATATGTGGGTGCAAAGATAAGCAATAATTTTAATGTCAGATTAAAAACTTTCTGGAGCAGGAGTGGAGGAAAGACAAACACCCTAGTTGGCTTAAAGATGGAGCTGGGATGAGATTTGTGGCGCAGCTTCCTGAAAGCACAGGGGCCTGACCATAGCAACCCCTGAGGTCCTTTCCAGGCCAGGATTTCTACATCTGCTTTATCCAAGTTCCTCAGCGGATATGTCCAATCACGCTGCACTTCTCCCCGAGCGAGGTCATGCTCTCACATGGTATTTATATGGAAGAAGGTTTTCATTGTTTTCAAGTGATGTCAGGGAGTGGAACTGCAACCATACATGTGGAAATTCATCATGTCACTTGGCTGAACACTCCTTGGGGCTGGGATGGAGGCGTATAATGAATTTTTGGATGCTGAACGAATCACTATTAACATTTAGCACGATATACTGCTGACTTGTGGAGATTTGTGTGCAGGACCACATTGTTTGAATGGTTTTGGCTTTATTTTTTTCCCGCATAGACTTTTGAGAATGCCTGGCAGAAGCCTCCTTCCCTGGAGACATTCAAGGTAGGGCTTGATGGAGCTCTGAGTAACCTGCTCTAGTTGAGGGTGTCCCTGCTCTCAGCAGGGGGGTTGAACTAGATGACCTCTAGTGGTCCCTTCCAACCCAGACATTTCTATGTTTCTATGTTATAAACCTCTCCTTGTTGTTTTCGAAAGATGATTTTGTAAAGTTCTTGGAGACTAATACCAGACTGCACAGTCAGCCCCAGAAACCACAGAGCTAACTCAGTCATTTGGGACATGCTCAGGCTTTTGGGACAGGAAGCTCTAAACCACTTTTGATTCCCCCTTATTCCAAGGCTGTTTAGAGGACCAATCTGTCTCCATGGTATAAAAATAGCCAAGAGACGTCAAATCTCTTTACCTTCTCTGACTGGCAGTTAGCACAGGCTTGGGCCGTGGAGGCTCCTGAGCCTCTGTGACTGCAAAGGGAAGGTTCCCACACCATTTGTGAAGGATTGGACATATGCAGGTCACCTTTCAACCACACCATGCAGATGCCCCATGTTACAAAGGAAACAGCATGCATGAGCAAGACTTTCATTTCGCTCTCACCTACTATTGCTCCTTTTGCATGAGCTCAACTGTAAGGAGCTAGCGGGGATGATCTTTACAGCATCTGAATGAGATAAACAGTTTGCAATCTAAAACCAAACTCATTTTCTAATATATTTTTGTTAAGAAGGTGGAGAAATCCACCATAAAGTACAGGTCTCCCATGGCAAGTCCAGAGAAGCACAGAACTTGAGCTACTTTGAGTCATTTGTTTTAAAGAAAAAAATCATCTGCCCTGGTTTTGCTGGGACAGAATCAGAGGCCAGCCATGGTCTGCAGGCTATTAGCAGTTTGGAATCAGCGAGAGCAGCTGACCTTGAGTTGGCTACAGGTATATCCCAGACCATGAACTTCACACACGTTATAAAGGGGGAAGTTTGCTGTGGAGAGCTCCTCCTGCTTCTGTTCCTCCTCTTCTTTCTCACCCTTGTCTTTCTTCCCCTGCTTATCTCCATCCTTGAAGTGGCTTATTTACCATTCTGCTCCCAAGAACTGCCTTCCTGTTTACTGTGGTTGACGTATGTGCACTGGGCTTAGTATAACTTTATGTACTTTCTATTGACATTGGTATTAGTTTGGCTGTTTCATTAAATCTGTTCTCATGTTAACCCACAGGTCTCCTCTCCTTTTCCTGATCCTTCTTCTCTGCTGGGGACAGGTCATCAGGTGATGGAACAACTGCTATAGCTTAGCCCTGGGTAGGGGCTAAATGTAAACACCACCTCTGGATAAAAACTTTTCCTCAGCAGCTGCATACTGTGATTTTCTTCTTTCTGCTGCTATTCAGGCTGCACAAGGAGTTGCCAGATGACCATTTTCCAGTTCAGTTTAAAAGATGTCATCTCAAAAGAATATTCTTTGTTCTAACAGCTGCTCAAGAAAATGTATATGCCAAAATAGTGGAGCAGAGGTGAGTCAGATCATTGGCCCTGATAGAATTAGAAGCACAAGGAAAACTATTAATGCTACTCACAAGCAATAGGGAGTGTAACATAAAAATGGGGCACAACAAACTGCACAAGTACAGACACAGCACAGGGTCATCTACAGGAGAAGCAGGTATCAGACACAATACAGATCAAACAGAGTACCTAAAAACATCATTTCCCTCTCCACATAGTATTGGAAAAACATAATAAGGTTGGTCATTTATAAAGGTTGTAACAAGTTAATCAGGAACAACAGTGGCTCAAGAGAGAAGGAAATGAGGACTGGCACTAGGGTGGACACCAGGGCAAGAGCTTGAAATACATAAAGGACACTATCACCACTATCACTATCAAGGAAAAAGTGTAATATGCAACCATATTCCCAGAAGAGGTTGCTCAAGTGGCAACTGGAGCACCAATATTATTAGTAAGTACTCTCTAAAAGAGACAAAACCGTGCTCAGATAAGAGAAAAACCAAACAAACAAACAAAAACCCAACAGATTTGCCACTGCTGCGGGTTATCAGCATGTTTGGCTGAAGCACACGGCACACCTAGAAAGAATGCTGCATATCTCCAAACCATGTGCAATCAAGGCAAAATGAAGATTTTCAAGGTGCAAGCACAGGATCTTAAAAGATCAGTTTGAAAATGAAGCATATGATCAGAGAAGAATTTTCTATAGAAAATATTATTTTTAGGTGGACAGTTGCAAAAGAGGAATATAACCTGAAGAGCTTGATGCAGTTGATACTAACATGTCCACCAGTAGCTACAGTATTTCCTCAGAAAATTAGTTTTAGCCCACAAGAATTAACCCTTAGCCAACCAGCAGCACCTATTCTGAAACTGCAAGTAGTGTATCATTTACTACCAATCAAGGAACATAGCCTTTAGGAAATCAAATATAGCAGTAAAAGAAGTAAATTAATATATTTAAAGATGCAATGAAGTCAGGATACCGTGCCTTTGACATCAGAATCTTTAACTAAAAATAATTAGACTCCAAAGAGTGGTAATACTATTATAAAAGAGAAATGAGTGCTCTAGAGAAACGGAGCCCAAAGGTTTCCAATAAAGACTCATAAAACACAGACAAGGCCACTGCTATGCCAGAACTGCCCTGGTCTCACAGTTCTACACAGAAGGGGGGAATAGCAGTAGTAGCTGTGCGCAGACAGACTTGCTATGAATTGAGAATGATTCATGATGTTCCACTTATCTAGCTTCACCAGATAAAATACTGTCTAGAAGGCCAGGCCCAAAGGGTTGTGGTGTATGAATTTAAATCTAGTTTGAGGCCGGTTATAAGTAGAGTTCCCCAGGACTCAGCCCTGGGGCCTGTTCTCTTTAATATCTTTATCAATGATCTGGACAAGCAGATCAAGGGCACCTTCATTAAGTTTGCAGATGACACCAAGTTAGATGGCAATGTTGATCTTCTTGAGGGTAGGGAGGTTCTATAGAAGAATCTGGACAAGCTGGATCAATGTGCCAAGGCCAACTGCATGAGATTCAACAAGGCCAAATACCAGGTCCTGCAGTTGGGTCACGGCCTGGAAAGCTGGCCAGCAGAAAAGGACCTGAGGGCATTGGTCGATAGCCGGCTGAACATGAGGCAGCAGTGTGCCCAGGTGGCCAAGAAGGCCAATGGCATCCTGGCCTGTATCAGGAATGGTACGGCCAGCAGGACGAGGGCAGTGATTGTCCCGCTGTACTTGGCACTGATGAGGCTGCACCTCAAGTAGTGTGTTCAGTTTTGGGCCCTTCACTACAAGAAGGACATTGAGGTGCTGGGGCGTGTGCAAAGAAGGGCAATGAAGCTGGTGAAGGGTCTGGAGAACAAGTCTTCTGAGGAGCAGCTGGGGCAACTGGGGTGGTTTAGCCTCAAGAAAAGGAGGCCGAGGGGAGACCTTATTGCTCGCTACAGCTGCCTGACAGGAGGTTTTAGTGTCATGGGTGTCAGTCTGTTCTCCCAAGTAAGAAGCAATAGGACAAGAGGAAATGGCCTCGTTTCACTAGGGGAGATTTAGGTTGGATATTATGAAAAAAATTTTCACAGAAAGGGTTGTAAAACATTGGAACAAACTGCCCAGGGAAATGATGGAGTCACCATGCCTGGAGGTACTTAAAAAATGGGTAGATGTGGTGCTGAGGCACATGGTTTAGTGGTTACCTAGCAGTGCTGGGTTAATGGTTGGACTTGATGATCTTAGAGGTCTCTTCCAACCAAAATGATACTATGATTCTAAGGGTCTAACTATGATTCTGTCTAACAGCAATGAGCATGGGATCTGCCTGAACACAATGAGCATCACCTCCTTTCTGACAGAGTATCCACTAAGTCAATGTAAATGAGTGGCAGGGAACTTAGCATCTCAAGACCATACTCAACTCCGCTGAGTACTGTACTCACAATTAACTTCTGGGCAATAGACTGTCTAAGACAAGTCTAGGGAATTTTGAAGGTTAGAGGGTAGTTTAGCTTTTGATTTAGTTTTGGTTCAGAAGGAAAGGTAACATAAAGGCTCAAGGGATACCCCCAGAGTTGTAAAAGTTGGGTGCCCATGGAGAATACCCACCTACAAGCAAAACTGTAGGGCCTAAAGGTTAATCTTACTAGTGAGCAGTAACAGTGAGGGCACCAACTGAGATGCTGCCATTGAGGGAAGAGACCATGAAATGTTCTTCGAATGGACCTCATGTCCATGGGGAAAACCAGACACAGAGCTATAGCCAAAAAGCACAGTCAAAAGAAGATACTACTTGCAAGGACAACAGTAGTACTTTCACCAAACACAGAAAAAGCATCAAGCTCAGAGGCTAAAAGGATCATCTGGCCTAGTGGTCTTACTTGACAAGAATGTCAGCAATTGTATTCTCAACGTTCTGCTTTGTAATGGAAGAAAGAAGTCAGGTGTGCTTGGAAAAATAAAAATAAAAAAGATTTGGTCATTTGTTCTCCCTTCAGAACTGCACAAACTTACAACCTCATGGCTACTTTGCATGTATGTTTGTGTGTGTGCTGGGCCATGGTGAGCAAAGTAAGTTAGGAAACCAGATGAATAAAATTTTATTTAATTTACCCAGTGTGGAAGAGGGACCTAGCTGGTTCCTCACTGCTTATGTAATCTTCCCCACTGAACACTACCTCACAGGTTATACATCACCTCTGCAAACATAATATTGTCTCATAATAATACTTAGGAAAACATATTGAAAGGTCAAAATCAAAGTAATAATTTATAAAACTCTTTTACTTATTCAAGGTCTCTATTTCCAATAATCTTTCTTTAATCTTCCACTTCAAATATTTGCATAAACTTTTGTAAAATTTATTGGGCTGAGATTTTGATTTTGGGTGGACAGCGTTGAAGTGTTAATCCCTGCTTGCATTTAAACACCCAAACCAGACTGTGTAACTAAAATATTTAATGTCTCTAGGACTCTCTCTCCACTTTCTTATGCACAGTTTCCCTTAACCAACCCTGAGTGACCTAGCAGAAGCTCACTTTATGGTCAAGCTGTTCCATCAGCATCAGTACATATTTGAGCCTCATCACATGGAGGCTAAGCCAGGGTTGGTCTAGAAGGTAGACAGCTGAGTAGAGCAAGCTGTCTCTCCTTCCCAGTCTGAAGGATTGTTTCTGATGGAAACCAGATCACGGAGAGCAAAAAGGGAATTACCAGTGTCCAGGCATTGTCCTGACTGGATTAGGAAGCTGTCCCATGTCCTGACATCAAACACAATTTAAAATACCTTCTCACAGACCAGCTCCCGGGAGTTAATTCACAGCTACTCCTGGAAGCTCTATCAAAGGAATTTTCCAATGCATTATTCTGAAAAATGTGCCTTTAAACTATTTTCCCAAAAGCATAAAAGATGTCGAGGTAGGGCTAGAAATAGGAGTTCAGTCTTCTAAAGACAGACATATAAACCACCAGACTTCGGTTCTTCAGTGTCACTCACTTTTCTGGGACTCAGGGCATGGACACATAGTTGAGTGTAAATCCAGAAGCAGTGGCTTTAGGAACTGCTGCCAATCTGCTGAGATGATACACTTGTTGTGTGCAATATTCACAGAGCACACCTACTTCTCAAACTGTTTATCATCTGTTTGCACACTGTTTATCACCACCTCTCTGTCCCTTGCCACGACCTACTATTGCAATGCAAGCAGAGCAGGACATACACAGGAACACATCTTTCAGTGCCCAGCCCCCCGGTTTAGCTCACACCATCCTCTGCATCAGCTCAGGCTTCATCAGCAGATGTTGTATCGAGAGAGTCTGGGATTGCCCCAGAGTCAATTGAGTCAACTGCCTTGACCCAGTTGTGGGGCTAATTGCTTCCAACAAAAGGGTGATAACACATGGCTTGGGTGAGAATTTAGGAAGGAAATGGCAGTAAAATCTTCTATTTCCATATGGTTTTGCTATGCAAGTATTTGAGGTGAGGGGGCAGGTTAAGCCCTTAGACTTGCCCAAAGGATATTGGGTGAAGGATATTAACCTGCCTTAGGTTAATCCACCCTCACTGAAGCTGAGTATAACAATGTCACCTCATGCTGGGGAAGGCTATGAACGGCATATCAACAGCTCAGCTGACAGGCAGGTGTAAAATTAATTTGCCTTAACGTGATTATGTGATGTCTGTTCCTTCACACTCGAACAATGAGCTACTTATTCCGTAAGGCATCACGTGAAATGGTGGTGTTTTAGTAGAAAACTTCAAGGTCTGAGTCCTTGATGGATCCTGAGGCTTCTATGACAATAAGATCAGGTAATGAATCAGACATGAATGAAAAAAAAAAAAAATCAAATATTAGAGCTTCTCAGCTCTTATCTGGCTCTCTTACCCCAGTTTAAGTTCTCTCTAACTCCTGTGAGGAATGCAAAGCCCTAGAGCATTTTTTGCTGTAGTCTCCAAAGTCATGTGGCTATTGTAAATCAGAAGTACTTCAACCAAACACAGAAAAAGTGGACCAGAAAAGCTGTATCAAAAGGTGAATTAAGAAGTAAGAATTGTTAATTTGCCCAGATGATGTGTATGGCTTCTATCTGAGCTACAAGTGGAATTACACAAATGCTTTAGATGAGGCTCCCAGACTTTCAATAAAATAATTACTACTTTCACCTGCACACATTCAGGAAGCCCTCTAAGTAACTTCAGCATTCTTCTTCTGAAATACAGGTTTAACCACAGTGATGTTACTACAGGGAACCTTTGCAAAAGGGAGGTTACTTTTATCTACACAAATAACCCAAGTCGTAATTTCCCTTGCACATGCGCTACTCTTCATCTGCTCCCAGTAGCACTCCGAGACACGAAGTGTCTTCGTCTAAGCAAAGCAGCCAGTATGGGTTTAGGCACTACTGGAAGCGTTTCCGTTGGATCACAGCACTGGAAGCAAACGGCAGGCCAAGAGCAGAGCGGGAGGAAGAGGCGGGTGGTTTCCTAGGGCTCAGGGGAGGCCGGCGGGCACCAGGGGGAGCCGGGGACTGGACGTTGCAACAGCAACAGCTGTAATGTTAACTATTGACAAAGTGGAGCTGGTCCCTACGGATATAGATAGACCACTGTCCCCAAAAAAGGATCTGGGAGCACTCTTAATTGGCCGTTCGAGTGCTGGAAGTAAAGGCATTCTTGTAGTGCCTGGGATTATTGATGCAGATTATGTGGGAAATATAAAAATTATGGCTCATGCACAATTGACACCAATATGGGTACCAAAAGGAACCAAAATTGCTCAGTTGGTGGCAATTCCACCAGGATGGCCCCAGCGTAATAATCGGATAAGAAAAGGGGGGTTTGGCTCCACCGGAGACGTCATTTGTCTAACATTACCATTAAAAAGTAGACCTTTGATTAATGTGACCCTAAAGAAAGGGACTGATGAAAGGAAAATTTGTATGTTGGCTGACACTGGAGCTGATGTAACAGTGGTTGAGCAGACTGTATGGCCCCATTATTGGGCCTCGGAGCCCTGTGATCAGAACATTGGAGGAGTAGGAGGGCACTGCTTACCTTTACGTAGCATGGACATGATTCAATTTATTTTCCCAGAAGGGCAACAAGTAAGTATTTGACCGTTGATAATGCCATTGCCTCTAGGAATTCAAGGATTATTGGGCAGGGATGTGTTATCCCAAGTCTCTGCCACAGTTCACATTGAATCAAATTTAGGCTAAGGGCCACTGGAGAGTCGCCCCCTACCCTGGCA
>JAAGNO010007781.1:41464-52847 GCA_033439905.1 Ceryle rudis | reverse complement strand
GGGCTTGGAAACCCCTCCAGGGATCACGGGGACTCCACCCCTGCCCTGGGCAGCCTGGGCCAGCCCTGGACAACCCTCCAGGGGAAGAAATTGTTCCAAATATTCAACATAAACCTCCCAAACAGATCAGTTTAAAGCAAACTTTGGAAGAACACCGACAACCTGCCCTACACAAGACACCTTGAGATAAAATTTGTCTCTAAGTAGCTTGGGCTGAACATCTCCAATATCCCACAAGTCTGTTATTTTATGGAGACTCCAGGGTGTCCCTAAGCACCTTGTTTCAACAAGATCTCACACACTTCATAAATACTCAACGCTGACATTGCCAGCACACGCTTGCTCGCTTGCGAGGGGACGCAGCGACACTGGCGCGAGGGGAAAGCTGCCACCCGGCAAACCTGACTGCAACGCAAAAAATAAAATCAAAATATTAAAAAAAATAGGGAATCTTAACATCTGCACAGGACAAATCTGCCTCTGAAAGCACCCCACTGGTGCTCGTCTCACGTGCCCTGCAAGAACCGGAGTGTAACCTGCATAAAGCTACAAGAGCTGGCAAATGCTGGCTGTAGCCAGTCACACAAAGCACCTCTGCCTCTACTATTGACATCCTGGGATACTGGGATCCCTTCTCCATTTCTGTTGGTCTCCCCTCACCCTGCCAAATTCATGCAGAGAGAGGAATCAGCGCTGAAGCAAAGCAAGGAGCCAATTCTGGCACCGAGGAAGGAAGGCGTCGCTTCTCCCTTGCAGCTGGAAGAAAACCACCCAAAGGACACGGGAGGGTAGAGGCTCTTCCAGGCACTAACACCCCCACCCTTAGATCGGCCTTCGCATTCGACCACTTCCTTCTCGTGTCCCACTGCCACAGATGATGGCTCCACGCCTCTCTGAAGCCTACACAGGCATGAAAATGCCCCATATCCTTACGCCTTGGTCCCAAAACAGCTGCTTCGGGCGCTGGCTCAGGGAAGCTTGGCCGAGCCACCTCAGAAGTGACGTGGCTTTGATTTTTTGAGCGCTGTTTGGGGTTGATGTTGCTGAGGGAAGAGATTTCCAGTGCTGGGGGGTGGGGTAGCACTAGATGGCGCCTGAGAGCTTGGCTGGGAGCAGAGAAGGGGTTTTGTTGTTTACAGGAGGCTAAAACTAAAGATCTTTCCAAAGAGGGGGGAATTTCCCCTCCATGTGATATACGGAAAACCATTTGAGGTCCGGAGCTGTTTGTTTCGCCTCCAGACAAAAAGAGCCATTAGATAAGCAATATGTTCACGCTGTTTCAAATTGCTCAGTCACTGCCAAACGTCAGCCCTCCCTGCAAACCGTCAGGAGGCTCGACCAGCTTTTCACTGGAAAACACTGTAGGCAGCTAAAACGGGTACCCCAGTAACACCCAGCGTTTATGGCAGAGATGAGATCTCCCTGTGCAGGCAGAAGGGTCCTTGTCTGAACGGGTCGATGTCGGCATTAACATCGCCTTGGACCTCTCTGCTGAAGCTGGCAGCAGCTGGCCCTGGGTAGGATGTGCTCAACAATCCCGCGGTGTTCTCCTATCTATAAAGAGTCAATTACTTTTTCTTTATTTACTGCACTGAAGGGACGTTGTAACAAATACGATCTCACAAACAGAAACTGCCTTCCGAGCTAAATCAAACAAGGAGCGCTTGGAAGCAGCCAAACGGGGCTGTGTTTGTTGTGACAGTGGCTGCATGGGGTCACAGCTGCTGACACAACCCTGCCCCGGGACCTTCTGTCCCAAACACGCAGCCGGGCATTGCCTGCAAGGACTGTGCTGCTGGGAACCCAAGCCCTGGGTTAAAATCCCAGTAAAACTCCAGGAGAGGTGGTCTGGAGGAAGTAAGAGTACATCAGCAGTGTGTCCCTGGGTTAAAGAGCAGCCTGAAATGACCCCCTGCAGGAAAACTGGTTTTCAGCATTAAAGACTGAACAAACTGGGGCTTCACAGCTGCCTTGTTTTATAACATCTCAGAGGAAACTCCTGTTTAAAGGACCTTGGTCTTCAAGACCAAAAAAAAAATGCCCAGAGCTCTTTTTATCCCCCAGATAAGTGGGTCTTCTTTAAACACTGTGCAGTGCAAGCAAGGACTGAAAATGGTTCTATCATCTCCTTCCCCCCCGGAGATCGAAAGCAGCAAAAGATTGCCAAGTTGAGAGAGAGCAGGGGAGGATGACGAGGAAAAATCTGGAGGTGCAGAGGGTTTAGGGGCCAGGGACCTGGAACAGGAGACGTTGGGAGAGAAATCACAGTGCAGCGCACAGGCAGAGAGCACAGAGCAGCAGCTTGAGAAGACAATGTACTCTAGGACCTGGCAGACAACGTGGCAGTTGGGCCAGCAGGATGGAAAACAAGCCTGTGTGCGATATGATACAGTGCCTGTGTGAAAACAGAAGGCCATGGGGAAGCTCATCGGCGGAGAGAGGACACAAGAGGAAAAGGTGCTGTGACGTGGGAGGAAGAGATAAAGCCAGCTGGCTACAGGAAGAGCTGGGAGGGGGTGTCTTTGTACTTGGGTCCTCAAAAAACATATACGCAGAATTGACTTCATGCCAGCTTTTGTTTCTTCTAAAGTTCTGAATGTTACTCTTAACCCACCTCCCCAAGCTACCACCGCCAAAAGCACCCGCATGCTGCAAGACTCTCCTCCTTTTGTGACGATGAGGTCTCTGGAATTAGCACATCCTTGCAAAGGAGAATGGGAGAGAATTCTTTCTTGCAGAACTCTCCTGGGCTTTGCTGTGGACCTGACATTTGGGTCAGGGTGCTGTCACAGCATCACCTCACTCTCCTCTGCCTCCACTTCCACGCGATATCTCACACAGAATAACTCCCTTCCCCTTTGGGTTTACAGCCTTTGGCTGTTCATCATGTTCCTGCGGCAGTCAGACGAGAGATTGAGCTCACTTCATCCCTGCTCCTAAATCAACTGATACTCGGAGCCCTCACAGCAGTTTCATGGCCCCGAAGCCAGAGCTCAAGCAGTAATACAGGTTCTGGATTGTGGGCTCAGTGTTACTTTGATTTTCTTTGCTCTTAGTCACGGTCATCAGCAAAACATTTTGGGAATGTCTAGGCAGACAGAGTCTTTTTCAATTGTCTTCACAAAGGGCAGGGGAGGGTTTGGCATTTCTGTGAAAGGTTAGTCTATGCCGAGTCTTTATCAGCCACAGAGGCAGCAGAATGTCTCTTCTGCAAAAAGAGACAATTAAAATCGTGGTGATGCCTCAAATTTTCACCGGCGTCACATGCAAATAAGACAACTGAAGGGTGACAGTGATGTTTGAGCAATGGATCAGCGCGAGCCAAACATCCGAGAGTCTTGCGCTTCACAGAGACACGAGCCAAACAGGAGATATGGGCTAAGAGATAAATAATGATTTTCATGGCTGCTGCTCTGAGTTTTGCAAGAGGTGAGGATGAAAGGCTTTTGTTAACCCACATTTCCTGCTCTCTCTGTTTCAGCAGATTTCCCCTGGGGATTTGTTTGTAGACATCAAAATGAGCCAATGAGCCCTTACAGGCAGGGAACACTGGCTACGAGTAAGAATCAGAGACTGGGAGTCCAGCTTCCAGGTTTGCCTCTGTTTGCTGAGAGGCCTTTAGCAAAGTATGTAACCCAGCTGCCTCCACGCTCCCCTCCAGCACAGGACCACCACCTACCTGACCTGAAAGGTGGCTCTAACTGAAGGGTACACACCTGGCTGGCCACAGCTGGCAGGGAGGAAACCAGAAGCTCTGTTCGCAACCCCCTTTCTAGCAGCAAACCTGCCAGCCAGTCACAGCCAGTTCCTTTCCCAATTTTTCCAAACGTGGAGCCTGGATAAATTCACATGCGTCTAGTTGGGCACGCTGCAAAAATACAGAGAGCACCTCACGCTACGTGCAGACTACAAATAACCTTTCAAAGAAAATGAGAGCGAGGAAAATGCTATTGCAGCAGGGAGTCCTGCCAAGAGGTAGAGGAAGAAACTGTGGATGGCCCAAAACGACTGAGGTACAGCTGGGTTTAACTCGAGTCACCTGCATCTCTGCCAAGGCACCTCTTGGGTTTGAGTTGGCAAAATAAATGAAACCTCGAAGAATCTGCACTAGAGGGGGGCACCTCTGAGGAACCGCCGCTGTTCCTGCTTGAATCCTGGGGTTTTTACCAACATTCAGCAATAAAATGACATGCTTGTAAGGACGCGTGTCTTGCCTGCCCAGATTTATGACGCCACGTGGGATACCAGTGGGGGTGTTAAAAGCTGGCAAAAGTTTCTCGCCAAGTTCCAGAGCTTTACTCTTGAACACCTGTTAAAAGAAGAAGAGAGGATAAATATTTGATGGAGCTGCTTGTGAATACGAGTCACGCCGGCTTCTTTCAAATCCCCTTTTTCAAACACGCCGTTATAAAAAACTAAAAAGCGCTGCACTAGAAGAATCTACCATTTCAGGTACGCTGCTGCCCTAGTTCCACTGCGTGACAGATCTGAACCAAAAGTCATGCTGCACTTTGGTATCAACCCGAATGTCCTCTAGAAATCTACACCAGACCAGTCCCAAGTCCTCTGCCAAACCCTCTGCCGGGGTGTGAGCAGCCAGAGCTGCAGAGCTCGAAACACCCCGAACACCTCAGCGGTAAATTTCCATGATTGGAACCGATCCAAAGAGTACCCTCTGGGGACAAATTCTTCCCTTTTCCCAGCGTGGCAGAGGACACAGGGAAGAGAAATTAATTAATTAAAATCAAAAGAAATCTTTCCAGGGTGAAGCACTGTTAGTTTTACAGCATAGGTTTGCCTAGCTCGTGTCATCTCCTGTTGTAAAAAACGTGATTTCCAATGAACAATCTTTTACTTGCAACTCTTCTCCAGGAAGGATTCATGGTTTCATGGCTAAGCTGCTCCTTTTCCATTTGTAATGTCTCCGTTTTGGGCTTTCAAATCGAATTATAGCTTACGGTGGCTTGCAGCACAAAGCCACCATGCACAATTATTTTGGGACAAACTGATACAAGCACTAATCTTTGCTCCAGAGATTAGTCCTGATCAAGGGAAGCCTGTAAGTGACTTAGGAGATAAAGCACAAGCCTTTTACCTCTAGCCCCCCTCTACCAGCCCAAGCTGTCATAGTAGTTCTCAGAAAGCAGGAATTTATTGCTCTAAAAATACAGCACTGAGGAAACCTGAGCTCTCCTGTGGGCTTGCAGACCTTTGATACGCTCACAAGGAGACAGGGCTTTCAGAAGGGAAAGCAAGAGATGGGGAGTTGAATTTTGCCTTTCAGCCTGGTGACACTGACTGGGTATACACCAGGCACTGCCCTGGCTGCTGACTGCACTTCAAGAGGTCACTGCAGGAATTTTATGGTTTCTTTTTGCTCTGTTGATCTGAAGCCTGTTGAAGTTGTGACTGAGACAGGCCCTGAGTCGGGGCACTGAGTCTTTGAGAGTTTTCCCTGGAGGGAAATCACAGAGAGAAGTCATTCCTGGAACTCATTTAAAATGCAACTACAGTAAGAGAGCTGCTCCTGCGACTCCACGGATCAATGGTGCCACTATGCAGTGATGAGCCATCCCATCCTATTATGGTGGACATCACCCAGTCACCATCAATGTATGGCACAAGAGCTAAGCTGTCATTTACGAGCCAGCCTTCCACTTCCTCCACTCACAAAGCTCCCTCTTGAATCAGAGTTTCTGCTCAGCTAAGACTTCCAGGGCAAAGGAATAATCTCTTCATCTCTCTACAGCCAGCTGTAAAATTCCAGTCCAGTCACATTATAAAACAGATTATGGCATTAAGCCCTGGCATCTGCCGGGCTGGAGAGAGAGAACTGGAAGCAAGAGCCTCCTGCTTTATCCAGAGCTCCTGGGGGATGGGAGCATCTATGGAAGGGCTGCTCCACCACACGATAGGAGGGCCGGGGATGCTCAGCCCACCCCTACCGTGCAAGGGGCTGTTTTGTGGAGCTGTGTCACTTTGTCACATGAGTTGGCAGGATACAGGTACCCTGCCCTGGCAGTTTGCCACTCTTCTTCCCTGTACCCCAGGGCACTTTATCTTAGAAACCACTGCTACAGAGAGACTGTCCAGGTAGAGTTTGGAGCACTTGCCGCTGAACTGTTGCCCTCCTTAGTCCGGGGCAGAATCTGGATGATGTTGGACGATATATTGCCCATGCTTAGAATACAAAGGAACAAGTACAAAGATCACAGCAAATGGCATTTCACTGGGGAGCGATGTGTCCAACTGAAAACACGTCTTGCTAGAATTGCCCACAGGAGAAAAGATCTTTGCAAATGAGCCGTGCACGGTGTGTGCAAGGTAATTATGCAAGACTTAATTAAAAGAACATTAGTGGCATTTTGATATTCATAAAACCGATAGGTTTAGCCTGTTGTTATGGAGGGATTATCAGATGCTCAGAGAAAAGCTGCTGGAGAACCCTTTCAGTTCATTACTGGTGACTGCGCAAGACACGCAGCGCTGCTGAAACAAACCTCTTCTCCGGTTAAGTAGTACGCGGCCAGCAGTCCTCCGATATAGCGGATGTTCACCTCGAACAAGGACGCTTCTCCGTTCTGAAAGCACAAAATGAAACACTTGACTGCCAAGTCCTCACGCACAAACAGCACCTCAGGGGAGCAGATTGTAGGCAGATACTTCAGTCTCCCAGTCCTCGCCTACAGCGTGACACAGCTTTTCGGCTAAGATCTCGCCGCGCTTTATTTGCTCTACGGTGATGGGTGAACAGCAACACCCAAACTGCCTGTGTATCACCAGCTGACAATAAGTCCACCAGGTAGGGCAGATGTATCGTCCAGCCCCCCAACCCTGGCTTGGGTTATGCCTTGCAAAAAAAAAAAAAAAAAAAAAAAAGAGGGGGGTTAGTTTAGGGGAAAAATTTGTCCCTTGAAATTTTTTAGTAAAAGAGAAAATTTTAAAAAAAAGTGGAAAAATGACTTTCTCCATCGCCTTTCAAAGAGGGCCCTGCATTAGAAAATTAATGCACTGCCTACATCAGGTGGATATTTCTGTCATTCAAGGACATTCAAGGCTCAGAGAGGACCACAGCCTGTCAAAGCCACGCTTATGGCGAGACAAACCGCGTGACGTCCGTGTGCCCCACCGCCACAGACGGGAGACACGGGCGGGCATGGTTCACCGAACCGCTCGGGAACCCACTCACCTGGAACAAGTTGGCTCTACCTACTCAGCCGATGATCAGCAAATGTCAAAACGATTGCATTCAAAATGTGCCTTTAAAAAAAGAGGTGCTCCTGGCCATTGAATCTGCATGAGAAACGATTCCTACCCTCAGGCAAATGCATAAAGCCAAAAGCCAGAAAGATCTTCCACCAAAGCAGCACTTGCAGTGAGCAAAGGGGCACTTGAACCTCTGCCCTTTCCAAATACCTGCAGGTTACAAATCCGAGCAAGTGCTTCTTGAGCTGATGACTGAAATTGCATCAGACAGATCATGGCACCCTGTTTCAAAGAGAGCTTATGGGCCTTGGAGTCCCTGCCTCACTTTTTTGGACTATTAAGAGTTCCTTGTACAGAGCCAATTTTTAATTAATTCCCCTCCTTCTCTCCCTCTGCTGTGCTTTCTGACTCCACCGATCAATCCATAGCATTCATTCTTGTCTTTGCAGATCAATCTATTCTGCAGGCCAAGATTAAAAGCTTTTATGAAATCCAGATAAATTATCTCCCAGTTGATTTTGTCCCTTGTTTATCGATTCAGTAACACACTGAGAGCATTCACCAGATTTATCAGATGTGGTCTCCCTTTTATAAATATATGAATGCCAGTCGTGCTCTCCCACATCATGCTTTTCTATAAAGGCAGCTGCTTGCATTGTTCCCGTGGGGAGAACCATTCTTGACAACGGACAACTAGGCTGGCATCAAAAAAACCCCCCAAAACCCAGAAATGTGACCAGCCCCCTGGTTTTAACATTCTTCCTACGCCACCGATGAGATCCCATCAGCTCCCCCACGAGAAATACAAGCGCTGGCTTGGAGACCAACAGTCACGGCTACAGCCCTGGCCACAAAGTGAGATAAAGGACAGCAGCCTTCAGCTGATAGGACTGCAAGGCACGTGCTGCACCCAGAGTCCCAGCAACTCTGACGTAGCTCTAAGAAGTAACCGAGATAATTTCAGGGGCTACAGAAAGCGACAGTCTCTGGCTGCTGATGTCCTTCCTTCCAAATCTAGGCTTGCTGTGTGCTCCCACTTCGCTGCCAGGCCGCTTCCACAGCTCAAGTCCCAGCAAGGACAAGCCAGCAAAGGGCCCAGTCAAGGAGATCAGTGTTTTCTATCTTAATCTATAGCATATAAACCAAAAATTTGTCTTGACATCACAGGCAGACATTTAACTGAGATGAAACAGGACTTGTTCTTTGATGAACAGAACTTCCTCGGAATCTAATAATTACTGCTGCTTTTATAACCCAGACCAAACCACAAAAACCATTAAACACTGAATCTCATTTCCAGCCAGACACTGTGAGTCTGATCTGGTGGCCTCTGGCTGGAACCCTATGCCACATACAGGCTCACTTTGGGGTGAATCATCACAGCAGCCCCTTTGGCCCTAAAAAAACCAAATCAGAGTTGAGTGGTTTCTTCTCCCCGCCACCTCCTGACTTCATAGTTCCCCTCCCCAAACGATTCTTAGAAAAGACTGTGATCAGAACTGGCCAAACACAGTTTAGGTGACACAAACAGGCATTCCCAGAAACTGACTCACCACGTTCAAGTCAAAGCTCTTCTCCACCCACTTCTTTGCTTCTTGGAATTCCTCCTCCAGTTCCATGATGTACAGAGTATCTAAGGCATCTACCACCGTAGCTCCTCGAAGGCCGCCTGCGTTGCAAACAGAAGAGCGTGATGAAGCCCCAGTTGTGCTCTAAATCAATCTGCAGGAGCTGGGACAGGCAGCAGCTTCCAGTCCCAATACTGGGGATGTCTGGATGGGACCCAGACTAGTCATGGTCTGCCCAAAAAGGGGCTGCTTTAGAGAGGCCCAATTTTCAAAGGCCTGACATTTCTGACAGAATAGCCCCAAGGAACAGCTCAAGGTCCACCCCTGAAGCCACCAGTCTTGACTGGGAGCCTTTGGTCTTGTTTTCCAGTCTTGTCTTGGTTAGGCAATTCCACCCCTGATCTTTGTTCAGCTGTAAACCTAAACTCAGCTTCTTTCTAACCCAGTTACAAGCACAACCTTCTTTGAAGGGAGAGAATTGTATCTGGATTGTTCGAGAGCATCCACAGCAGGACATCGGTCACTCTGTCCTGATGAACGTTTGTCATCTGGGCCACAAAGGACTTCTGCACCAGGCCATGGCCCAGGGTTTCCCACTCCCAGCACGTATACAAGACACAGCTTCATCTGGCAGCAAGGAGACCAGAAACTATTCTCAGTGAACCCTGAGCAGAGATTGGGAGACTTCAGGGACAGTTCCCTCTGTTTGGCCTAACAGAAGAGTCCCTGTGAGCGTGCTCACCATTCTCCAACACCATGTGATGGGACACACGCAAATGAAGCAAATGCCAACCACGTATTTGGACCAACTACGTCATTCACGCAAAAAAAATCTGTGCCAAGTGTTGTCTTGTGCAGACAGACCACAGGAGAACTTCCATGGAGACAGAATGCTGTGGCACGACCTGCCAGGAAAACTCTACAGGGTGTGTAGACAGAGATTAAATGAAACTCGAGATGTTAACAACCCTTGGGTTTGGAACATCTCGGTGCCGGAGTTTGATTTCTGTCAGGGTTCCCTAAAATCATTCCTAGCAGGGAAAAGCAGAGGGTGGGAAGCACACTGCGACTCAAACCCCTTTGTGCCTGAATTACAAAGGCTGTCGCTTTCCTGGGTTACTCAGCAAACGCAAATCCTCACGTGGAGGATTCCAGATTGGAATCATCACCCGTCATCCCTCTGCGGATGCAGCACACTAGGCCCCTAGGCATGAAGCTGCCTCTCCAGTGCCGTCAGCGAGCCGCATGCCCACGCACACACGCTGCTCAGTCACAGCCACATTCCTGCCCACCCCCTGACAGTCAAACCTCTTGGAATCTCTGGCACCAACCACACTTGGATGAGGTTCAGGTTTTGTTTCTGCAGGAGAAACTCATCGTATGGGCTCTGTCCCTATCCCCCCCCCCTTCCCAGTGTAACCACAAAGACTCACACACACTCTTTATGCCCAGGGGTTTTCCTGATGTATTTCTATTTGGCTCAGGTCAGCTCCTTCTTCTCACTAACAGACTTCAAAATACTACCCCAAATTCCCCCAGCCTTTCACTGCGTGCTCAGAATGGCCCAGCGCTTCTGTGATACCTCCCGTGTTACTTCAGTTGTGGTTCTGCTTAACAGAGGAAAACCCAGCGGGATGCTCTGCTGAGGTACTACTGCAGAGGGGAGAGGAAGGCAGAGGTGAGTCGTGTGTCATGAACCTTAAGACTTTGGTCTTTTCTTATTAAGGAAAAAAAAGGAGTGCTCTTCTCTGAGGTACATCGTAACCCTTCCCCAGAGGAGCCGGGCTCAGATCCACCAATTTCGCGCAGGGCTCATTTCTGCTCTCGGCATTCCTCTCCCGTAAGAAAGGCATCCTGCCTTATTTTGTTGATGGCACAAGATTGCAGTTTTGACACTTTTCAGCCAGTCAGCACATCATTGCTTTAATGAAAACCCAACCAAGACTTTACTGCTCAACTGCAGCTTGCTGGCTTTCAGATGCCGTCTGCATCAAAAACAGGGGCTGTGGGAAAGGGGTGAAGGCAGCAGAGACAGCCTCTAGAAATCCATTTATTCCTGTGGGCTTGGGAAATGATCATCTAACTGGAGCTATCTCCCCGAGTGCAATAGACGGAGTCAAACAGCCTCTAGATCAACTGGTAGGTTCTGAGCTGAGCTGATGTTTGTATGGCGTGTTTTCCAAAAGCAGTCACCATGAAAAACAACATCAGCACACTCAGAGCTGCTTTTATCAACTTTACTGATTCTTCAATATTAATGATCATGTGATATTTTTATTATTTTTATTTTTTTTAGATACTTTCCTACTAGAATCATAGAACAGTAGGGGGTTGGAAGGGCCTCTAGAGATCATCGAGTCCAACCCCCCTGCCAGAGCAGGGTCACCCAGGGCAGCCCACACGGGAACAGATCCAGGTGGGGCTGGAAAGTCTCCAGAGGAGGAGACTCCACAACCTCTTAGCAAGGAGACACCCACCAGCTCAGAGTGACGCGGACACAAGCAAAACATTATTAGTGGGTGTCAAGCAGAAGCTCTTGTCAGTGGGGCCCTGGGACAGGACGAGAGGTGATGGTCGCAAGGGGAAACACGGGAAGTTCCACCTCAACA
>JAAGNO010007781.1:18088-34597 GCA_033439905.1 Ceryle rudis | reverse complement strand
AGAGTCAATAGACAGCGAGGCACACGCAGCCCCTCCGCCACGAGCCAGCCCCTTGCGCCCTGGCCGGTTCCCCAGGCAGCTGCTGTCTCCCCAGCGCCGCTGATCACGTTTAGTTTATCCACCATCATCTGTCCCAGTCTCTCTGTCTCTGCTCATCCCAAGCACCTTGGACTCGCTGTTCCTCTGCCCTCTGGAATGGCATCGCTGGCCACGCAGAGATATTTTTTTTTAAAGTTTTCTTTTGATAATTGTCCTCTAGCACAGACACCTTGCACGAGGTATCGGCACGGGGAGACACGGCCCGGTTCCAGAAAATATTCACAGAATCACTGAATGTTCAGGGTTGGAAGGGACCTTGAAAGATCATCGAGTCCAACCCCCTGCCAGAGCAGGGCCACCTAGAGCAGGTCCCACAGGAACAGAGCCAGGCGGGGCTGGAAAGTCTCCAGAGCAGGAGACTCCACAACCCCTCTGAGCAGCCTGGGCCAGGCTCTGTCACCCTCACAGGGAAAGAGTTTTTCCTTAAATTTCTTCAGAATCTCCTATGCTCCAGTTTGCACCCACTGCCTTGTGTCCTATCTCTGAGCAGAGCCCGGCTCCATCCTCCTGACACTCGCCCTTTACATCTTTATAACCATCACCGAGGTCACCCCTCAGTCTCCTCTGCTCCAAGCTAAAGAGCCCCAGCTCCCTCGGCCTTTCCTCAGCAGGGAGATGCTCTCAAGGGAGAATATTCTCAAGTAGAAAGACAATCTGCTCACATTACAAACAGGATCAAGCCAGTTGTGGGTGATCTCCAGGACAAAGCCGGTACTGTTTGTGCAGCTGATGCAAGTTAAACAAAAAATCCAAATTAAACTAGGAAACAGGTTACAGGCCTTTTCAGGAAGAAAGAGAAATATCTCCCTTAATTCTTCACAATTGTCCTCTCACAAGATGGTCCTTCAGCTGCCTGTGAACGGTACCTACATGCTGCAGATGAAGCCCAGCAAGGCCAACACCACCAGACTTGAGTTACAGCCTTGCCACCGTGTCTTATTTATTGAGGTTTTTGTCTGTGAACCTGATAGCTGTAACACAGAGTAACTTTATTCCCTTTATTTAAGGTAAACTAAACAAATTACATCTGAGCAACAAGGTAGCAGCAGAGGGAGATAAAAGGGACAAAGAAGTAGTCTGAGAATTAGAAGAGATCTATTTCTTTTTTTATCAGCACATTCTCCTGCAGACTAAAAAAAAAAAAAAAAAAGTCCATTAGCTTTCGAGCAACCTCATTTTTCTTTGCTTTCCAAATAAACCACTGCACCTACACTTCAGGGACCTCATCAGAAAACACTTCATATCCAAGGTTATTTTCCCATCTTCTTCATATTAATCTTCCTCACTCTCTTCTCCAGCTATTGGTCAAAAGGTCACCTCCCAAATACTCTGCACCCCACACATGCTCCCCTACGGTACAGAGCAGGTGGTGACTACGCAGAAGAGCAGAACCTGCCTTACAGAGGTGGCTCCTGTGGCCTCCAGCAGCTCACTGGCAGTGGCCACAGGCAGCTCTGCCCTCTGCTGCCCTGCCAGCCTCAGCTGTGTGCAGCCACCGACGGGGGTCCTGGGGCAGCACGCTGGGCACTGCCCTGGCTCCCACCTCAATAACCGCGCTAGTTCTGGTTGGCTTGATTCTGGCGCTTGTCCTTGCCCCCAGCAGGGGCAACAGACATGGGGGGAACTGTGCCAAGTCCCCACAGAGCCCAACAAACCAGCCTCCATCACCCCAAGACACAAACCACCCTTGAATTCAGTTTGTACTGATGTGCCACAACTGATCTCTTCCACTTCATGATTCCTGATAGATTTAGCTCTGGTAGCTGACAGAACGATGACCCTGCTTTGTAGGCTATCAGCTGGCCACTAATCTCTTCAGCTATCAATTATCTGATGTCAGAGATGCTAATTTTCTTGCAGTTCTGGATGAAATCCTTGATGGATGCATCAGCAACCAGTGCATTTTACTAGACACGAGGCATCGCTCAAGACAACACCGAGGTTACTGCTACTCTATAAGCTTCACACCTAAATAACTCAAACCCTAGTCCTATATGCTGCAGGGTGGATAACATCACTTGCCCCAGCTAAGGAAAGGTCAAAGTGCTGATCATTCCCTGAAAAGATGCTTAGGAACAGGAGAGCATCTAATCCTGGAGCACGTGGTTCAGAAGAAGCAGAGCCTACAGTACATCAGACCTTGCAAAGAGACTAAAAGGTGACACCATCAGAAAGAGCCATCTGCCAAACAGGGATGATAGACCCCCTACCTAAAGGCAAGGAATTTTGAAGACAGGGATTAGGGAGATGGCCCAAACATCTGGCCCAGGAGATAGCTCAATCTGGTTTTTGGTGTCAACAGGAGCAGTTTTCCAAGTTCATAGGAAGTGATAATGAATCACAGTTCCACCTGCACTTCACAATGGGTGTCAGCGTATGCGCCGCACAGTTCTGAGGTAAATCTGGCATCACACAGAAGCATCTTGAAGTGTTGGCTTTTAGGCTGCTATGATCAAATTTAATACAGAATGTGTTCCAGCTGAGGAAGAAATAGCTTTTTTGGATTAGAAACCACTCATGTTTTTCAAATATCAATTTCCCCTGAAGAATTAAGTCTATCATTCAAACTGAACTAGCAGTGGCAGCTCTCTCCTGAACAAGTGATGGGTGAGAGAGAAGAGAGGGCTCATGCTCATTTAGGAACGTGGCAAAGTAGACTGTCTGGAGGAGATCAGGCTGGTGGGAACAGGGTAGCAATATTCTTGTTATGTACTGAAAAAAAAAAAAAAGAACAAGAGAAAGGTGTTCAGCATAGGAATTAATTGCTTGTCGCAGTAACAGCCTTTTAGGTCTTTATTTCCTTCAGTGGAAAGGGAGAGAAGATCTATGATAAGCACCTATTGCCAGCTGATTCTTAAGTATTTAATAGTTGGCAGCAGCTCCCCAGTTTAATCCTCTTCTCCCCAGTTTCTCCAACCACCTTTCATCATTTAGTGATCCTCCAACAACAGGCCCTGTCCCATCACCGCATGACTCCAGACCTCCTGGAGCTCAAATCAAACTGTTTCTATACAGAAGTGTCACAGAGGAGGACATGGTTTGACTGAGCCTCAGGGAACACAGTCCTGGATACAGGAGAGATGCTGCAAATCCACTCCCCATGCATATCCAATCCGTTACCCATGACACATGGATTCTATTGCAGGCAGACTGTGTTGGCTATGGAGAGCTCAGGAGAAAATTGAAAGCAAAAATCATTCAAATGCTCCTTCGGGAAAGAGGTTCTCTCTTTTGTTTGGGCAACAGGGCTCAGATGTCAGCGAAGCAGAGGTAATTACTTCTGGCAAAGATCGGTAATTTGATGAGTGAGGAGTAATTCTGGGAGGAACAGTTCAAGAAGGTTAAGCAGAAGACAACAGCAGCAGTACTGGTGGGGCAAAATACTGCTGGTCTCTCCTCTTCTGGATGTTTGAAATTAATTTTAGACTGCTTAAAGGTAACCTGATTACATACTATTTATTGCTCCTTCACATACCTCCTGGAGGACTTGCATCATTTAACATGAGGAGTCCCAACAGGCCTATTAAAACACACACGTCCAACCTGCAACTAGTATCCATCGACTGCGAGAGACACAGGTAGCAGTTAATGAGCAGAGACTGATAATTCATCTTAGAATTCAAAGGAGAGCCGCTTCCTTATAATAATGAAGAAGAAGGTGCCCTTCTATCTTCCCAGCACACTTCCCAAAGAGTGGCTATGGCAGATGTGTTATGACAGCACAGGAGAGAGGTACAGCTTATAACCCTTGATGGCATTTTCCCCTCTGCAGACAAGCCACGCTCTGGATGGGGCTTTGCAGAACAGACAGCGCGTTCTACTTTGGGTTCTACAACTCCTCATCCCCGTCGTGGTTTTATCTATAGTCCAGAGAAGCAAACATCACCTCTCAGTGTGGTCGCAGAAATGATCTGCTCCTTACTACAAGGCCAGGTGTGAGAGCTGAATTCAGAGACACGGGAAGGAAAGTGTTTTTTGCCTCAAAATAAAGTTAATTCGATCAGCAACATCGGTCAGTATGCAGCAGAATGGGAGGTGCTGGGCCTGGACACCTGCTGTCAACACAGCTACTGCTAAGTACTTGAGTTACTGCTCACGAACTGAGCTAAGATCCCTAATAATCAACGGTGAAAGAATCTGTGTTTTCTTTATGAATGTAATGGGTCAGGAGAATGCAAATGGTCCATTACCATGTCTGAGCTGATGAGCAGGAACGCATTAAGCCACGGTAACTCCACCACTTGGAACCATCTGTCCACGTTCTTCTTTTTCTCTCCTATACTGTTCAAGTCAGGCGGACAAGACCCTGGTTGAAAGACTCCAAATGCTCTCCAGTATGTTGCTCGACAGGATTAGATAACAAAATAATCTTCACAAATTGTGAAAATAGTCTGAAATAACCAGGATGCAATTCAATAAGGACACACAACGTAGTTCGCCCTGAGGGCAGAACAACGAACCACGAAGCATAAGGAATAAATGGTTAGACAGCTCTCTGCAGAAAACAGAACCGAGGCTACAGCAGATCACAAATTCAGCTCAAATCACCAGTGCTGGAACGTTCCAAAAAGGAGCAAATCCCACCCCAGGGTGGGTACATCGCGTGTGTCACGCACAAGACGTGAAAGGGCTCTTGTGTTCCACTCTGCACTGGCAAAGCCTCAGCCAGGACGCCGACTCTGCTTCAAGAAACACTTGGCTCATTTGGAACCTCTGGAGGGGATCAACGGCCACGGAATGTGACCCACAGTTAATGCTGGAAAGGTCCAGGGTTGCTCAGCCTGGAGGGGTGAAGACTAAAGGGAACCTGGCAACATTTTTTGCAAGGACACCGAGAGATGCTGCAAAGAGTAAGATGGGAAACCATTCTCCACATCCACGGGGAGAGGCCAAGAAGTCGCAGCTTAACTTCCCACGGGAGAGAGAGGTCAGACACCAGTACAAGCCTTAAAACTGTAAAGCACTGAAGCAGAACACTGGTGATGACTTTCCAACATGGGGTAGCTTAGGGATAGCTTAAGAAGGGAAGGACTAAACAACCTCTCAGTGTTCCTTTTTTATGCTGTGATTACTCACTAAGATGAATTAGAATTGTAGGTCTCCAAAAAGCCTTATAAAGATGCCCCTTGGAGATGCACCGAGGTGATTCTGAGGGAAGGAAGTGCTACATAAAATGCTTTCTAATGGCTCGATTCTCTGCAAACCCCCAAAGCTACCTTAGTGACAGAGTACATCACAGTTACAATTTTGGATGTACACAGAAGTCAGGAAATTAAAAATGCTGGTTCCCACAGCAACCAGGATGCAGCCTGCCAAGAGAGAGGAATGTTCTAGCCTAGTCAAAAGGTGTTAATTTTAATGCCTGAAGGCGACTTCCACTTCCAGATGCCTGAAGACCTCAGTGAAGTCAATGAAAGCTTCTCTGCTCTCACGTACTGGAAGAATTTGATCCTCGGTTTCTTTGTTCCCGAATTATCTGCTTCTCGCTTGCAGAACACAGCACAGATTGGAGCTTGGAAATGAAGATGAGAGACTGACAATTCAAGGCCATCACCAGGACTGCTGTGATCTTGGGCCTCTCTACACTTCAATATTCACACAATTTGTGCTTTCCCATCCTCCAGCTCTGTGAAGAAAAGGCAGCCCTGTGTAGTCACATATTCAGATAAAAGCACTGGGGCGACAAACAGGCATTAACTTAAGTGGTCTTAATTGCGTGTTTCTATCAGAGCAAGGATATTATGGGTATCTTGAAATCGGTGTGGAAACAACCTCTGCCTTTAGAACTGTCTCTTGAAACACCTGCATTTTAGAGAAGATTCTTCTCCCCCTTTTTTTTTCCCCTTTTAGGAGCTGCAGATACAGTATGTTAGGGCACAGTACGTTTTTTGAGAATAAAACAACAGAAGAAGGATGAACGATTTTACTAAGTCCAAAAATCCTCCTCGTTTTTCTCACTGGTACCTCAAGCAAAGGCTAAGGGATTTTCTTGAACTACCAAAAAAATTCTCTCTAGAGACAAGAACAATCCTGAGAGGCTAGAAGAGAGTATTCTCTAAAAGTCTAAAGGTCTTCAAATGACGGATGCCTACCACAATATTCTGAACAAACAGATCCAGCCTCTAAACCAGGGACAAATCTGAAAGTTGGCGTCCTACGGGATGATGTTAAACCTGCTAATGAAGCGAGGTGAGAGCTCTTGCATCCCAAAAGGCAGCAGAGATTAAAAAAAATCCCCAAACCCAAAATATATTGGAAACAAGTACCTGGAGAAATTATAGGAAAGGCAATTCAGTAGCAGGAGCCACTTGGAACATGATCTCCAGAAGGTGAATAGAAAAATGTCAAAATTTGACAGTAATCCAGATGAATATCCAATGAGCTACATAATGAAGATGGCAAGAGACTTCAGCAGTAGCACAAAAAAAAATACAAACGATAAAGCAGTTAAGTTCTAAATGTGAAACCTAACACAGCAAAGCCAGTTCCGAACCTGCCTAATCTCTTCTGAAGTTTCAAGAGTGGAAAAGGAGGGAATTAAAAAACAAAGATAAATGGATTTTTTTTTGCCCCACAGTTTATAGCTACCCATCTCCTCTGAATAAACAAGGAAAAGGTAAATACAGAGGGATAAAGATAAGAAAACAATAAGCCTCAAGATATTTCTGGCATAAAAAGGCATTTAAAAAAAAAAATTCCTACTTGCTCTGCTTTTTTACATAGTAAAATGTCTGGTGGCACGTGTCTGCAGCAGAAGTTACCTCGAGCATATCTGATTGCAAGAAGAGAAATGTCCCTCAGCATTCCTGAAAGAGATACTCTGATGGAAGCAGAGGTATCTGCATAGTCCGGAGCTTCAATTCTGGCTCTCAACCCTGTACATTCGGTGTTATTCTCAAGCCAACACAGAGAGGTGCTGTTAAGATCCTCGGATTGGATGCTGGATGTTAGTAGAAGCCGGCTGGAAGCGCCAAATCTCCAACTCAGCTTTTGCTGTGGACTTGCCACCAACGCCTCCGTAATCCAGAGAAGAATCGGTGAGCAGTCCAACTACGCCCACTCTCAGTTGGCTGCCTTTTAATCACACGCTCAATATCTCTGAAGATTAGACAATTATTTCCGCATAATTAGTGTCCGGAATGAGGCACAAACAACATCCATAACAGGGTGACTGAGGGGAAAAAAAAAAAATAAAGAAGAAGAGGAAAAAAAAGCTTAAAGAAAAGCTGACTGTATTTTGAAATACAGTCCCCAGAGTCTGAAAAATGGAAAATAAAATAAAATAAAATAAAATAGTTAGAGCCTGGATTGTTCCCCTGTCTACATGGTAACGGGGCTGCTCATGCATGGCTTGCTTCCTCCACACTGCTGTGCTTTCTGCTCCTCAGCATCTTGAAATGAGGTCCCAAAGAATGCTCTCTAGTCACAACATCTCCCCACAATTTTCTTTCTTTTTCTGCTTTCATTTGCTACTTTAATGGCTGTTTGTCTAATTTTGGTTTTGTTTCCTTCTCCTCCGTTTTGCTGTGCAAAGCAGTTCTGACAAATCCCAAGACATTCTCCTACTTTTCGGCCTCATTAAACTCAAAACTGTTCAGGGTCAATGGAAAGTTCATGAAACTCATGAGGAAGCCTGGGATGATTAATGGTTTTACACTGAGATAATGTGAATTTGCCTGGTTTCCTGCTAACGACAGGCCCAGACCAAACCCTTGCTGTCCAATCTTTGCAGCTGTCCTCGTATCTAAAGGGCCGAACACAGAGAGACCCTGGAACGTCCATCTGTGCTTTGCATCTTAGGCCAAGGCTGCTCTCCGCTGAATTGTCCCAGTTTGGGTTGTGTCCCTCACCTTGTTTTCGAAGATGTAAATCTCAGCCGAGGGGAGAGGAATCTGTGTAGTTCAAATACAGTATTTTCCAAGAAATGCTGCCCCGATGGAGCTGAGCAGGTCTAGCACAGCCCCACCATAAGGCTTTGACAGCAAAGGTGTTTGAAGAAGGCCTTAAGTCACTACAGGAGGCGTTAATAGTTGGGATTTTTTTTTTTTTCATGTTTAAACTTTTTAAATGAGTATTTCAAGCTGACAAGTTACTGCTCATCAGCTGAGCTACTGTAATGAGCTTAAATCTCTGTGTGAGGTTTAGGGTTCAGTGGAGCCCTGATCTTTGAGCTAATGCTCAAAACAGCACCTTTAAAGGAGGGCCCTGTTCTCAGCATGACCCAAGGTGAGAGCAGAGTGGGAACTGATCTCCTGAAGTATTAATGACAACCTTGGAGTCTGGAAGGAGTGATCCTTGACAAGTGGAAAGCAAAGGAAAAAAAAAAAAACAACCCACCCAACCCATAACGGGGATAAATGTCAGCTCCAACATGAATCACCCAACCAATCTCCAACGAGTTTGATATTTGGAGGATATCCTGATTCACTGCTTCCTGCTGACAGGAAAGAAGTTTGTTGTTACAGATTTCAGTGACAGCAAAAGCCAACGTCAAATGCTGAAAATGCTCTTTCTGAAAACAATATTCAACTGGGTTACATTATACATAAAAAAAACCTCCAAAACCCAGATGATGATGCCAGGGAGCAACAGTGTTCCAGCAACATCTTCATTACCATATATTTTTCTCTTTAAAGAGCCCATAGAGCCAACCATCTAACGTCACGTGAGAGAGGCAGCAGGAAGAATTCAGCATATGAATTCACAGAACAATTATTATTATTGTTATTATTTTAATGACAGAAAAGGACACTCCAGGGTTTTGCAATTTTGTGATCACAGGAAGAGAGACTCGGGCAGAACAGAAAAGCTGCACCGAGCGATTGCACAAGTGGAGGTTACCATTTCTCTTCTGGTAGTTAGAATGTTGCTAAATTAGTATTTTCATCTAATTACCTTTCCCATGTTAAATATTCATCCATCAACTGTTGCTTCTAATAGAGGTGGGCACATTTCCTGCCCGCTTCCTGGCTTCCTACCGAAATCACCGATGAAGGAAGCAGCCATTTGGAAAATGTTTGGCTCAACGGGCAAGACGGGATGGTTGAAGTGACTGACTCTGGGACTTGGAGCCTCTCAGGCCCAACACCTGAGGCAGTGGTCAAAGAGCACTCCAGCTGCTGTTATAAGTTCCTGGGGAATGAACTTGGCGGTGCTGGTTCAGTGGAGAGATGTTACTTGAATCTCCATCTGGATCAGAGTGTCACAGTGCAGTGAGAAAGTCTGGCAGGGTTGTGCTCCATTTAGGGGGAAAGAAAATGAAGGTTTCTGAACCTCAGGACAACCAGTTTGGTGCTTTACAGAGACCTCTCCGAACATATTCATTTGGTCACTGCTTTTCCTCCCCAGCCACTTCAAACCCTTTTTTTTTTTACCCTGGAGAGCCAAAACAGTACTATTTCCAGGCAACCGAGACCAATGACCTCCTGTCTTCAAAACAAACTGTCAGGACAGTTGAGGCCAAAGTCTGAGCTGAGTACACAAACATGGCCCAAGCAGGCACTGATCCTCCAAGAGCTGTTACCCAGCCTGTGCAGACAGCCCTGAGCACTCTGTCACCAAACAATCAAACGTGGAACACCACAGAGGGCCCTACATGAGGATGGAGTCTAAACACCTCACATTGTTCACATCCAGCTGCTGTCAGATCTTCTCCATCCAGCTCTGGTGACCTGGCTGTGTCCTAGATGTGACAGTTGTCACATGGATTCACATCAGAGAAAGCTTCAGAGCCTCACGAAGATGCACAAATTCAGCATATGCTGAGAGAAGCAATGGCTGTGACAGGGCAATTCATAATTTTAGGCATGATTTCAAGTGAGGAGAGAGGGAAAAAAATGGGGGAAACCTAGTTAAGGATTGCTATTTTTATACTGAAATTAATATTCTAATGCGCAGTTAAGTGGTGAAAAATTACTGCCTAACAGCACAGCAAGGTTCCGTATTTACTTGCTGTCACTGATTCCAGAGCAAATTGGCTCAGGTTATAAGTCAAAGAAGGATTCTTCTGTTGCCATCACCGCACACTTCAAGAGATATCCGAAAATCAGGCTTCTTACCTTATCATTGTTAAAAGACTGTGCAATCAAAACCTAACTGACAATTCAGCTGATGCATGAGCAGAAATAGAAGCCAGCTCACTCTGCCGTAGCCACAGAAACTCTGTAAAGCTAACAGGATTTTAAAAACATTTTGTCAGAAAAATAAGTGGCTATGACAGACCCAGGGAGCGGGCAGAATAATAATTCAGCTCTCTGAAGTTGGATATCACGGTGACAGGTGCATTTCAAGTGCAGCGCTACATAATACGCTTGCCCTCTCCAGCAGCCTCACTCCAAGGAATTCAACATGCTTTGCAAACAGGAATTAATTTAATGCTCACAACACCGAAGACAGGAATGCTGAGATGCTGGGGTGAGATGGGTTAAAATAATGAGATCAGCACTGCGGACAGAATAGGTGCTGGTGGATCTCCAGCCCTCACCCTTCGCCACAAGCCAAGCTGTGCTATTTTTCTGAACTAGTTCTCCTAAACAAGCGGGTTTGGGGTCTGATTCTGGCAGCGGCCGGGCACTGTGGGTTTTCCTTGAGTTAGCTGAGAGAAATTTTGCAGATGATTCTGAAAACCCTGCAGTCTGGAACCTTATGGTGCAGGTTCTACTCTAACAGAGACCACCCCAGTAGTGTTTCTTCACCCATTTTCATGGGATAATTTCCAGGGCAATCACCGTGCCTTCCAGTGTATGTAGCAGCCCAGCACTTCCTTGGACAGTGGGCAGGTCTGATCTCTGGCTCTGAAGTCTGGAAGCTCTCTCAGATGCGAGCTGCCACCTTCCAAGGCAGAGGAGAAAGGAGATCAACTAGGGCGGAGAAACAAGAGTGTTTCTGCCTGTGATTTTCCTGCCATCAGGGAGGGGTGCTAGCTCAAGGCTGTTAAGAGAAGCAGAACGCTACGTAGGAGCAGAAGGTGAATGTTTATTTTGTATTTCTACTTTGATTAGAGAGAATCTTTGATAAAGAGCAGCTCCCCCCACTTCCCCCAGGGTTAGGCTGCTAAACTGAAGGCTGGGCTACAAGTGAGCATCGCAACCACAACAGGAAAAATATATCACTCTTCAAGAGCTCAGTCGCTTCTCATGCACACAAACACACTTGAAAATAGCCCCAAAGAGGCTCCTTCCCTCCCACATGGAAGCAGCTGCAAAGAAATCTCAGCTTAATATTGACACCTCCAGCCTGCAGAACACCCGATTTGCCTCCGTGACATCTGTGGCTTGGAATAAAACGATGTGTGATGTGACAGGAGGGGGAATGGGCAGCAGTGAAGGTGGTGAACAGTGCCCTGTCCTAACTTCTAGGTCTCCAAAGACAAGAGGGATAGGAGGGCTGCAGCAACGGATTGCCTCATGCTTCTGTTCTTTAGCAGCCCCAGTTAAAAGGAGGAAAAGTCTATTAAGAGACTGAAATGGGCCACGGAGCTTCTCTTCTGCAATTGTCTGCAAATCCTCCTGCTCCAAAGCATTCTCCCTGAGAGCGCTCGCAGGCATGCTACAAACAAGCATAAGTACTGCCAATTGTTTTAGCGTGATAAAGGCGGTTAAGAGCTTTCAATATTTTTGTCTGTTTACAGGCAGGCTCCTTGAGGAATTTTGACAAGCTTGCCAGTATGGAAAAGTTGCAAAATGCTTAACTTTGCGCTGAAGTTAATGCAATTCTCAGGTAAGAAACCTGGGTATTCCTGGGGAGTTGAAAGAGGAAGGCAAAGGACAAACCAACCCGTATCACTGCTCCTGACAAAGTGAAAATGAGCAAGATTGGTGGCTGGTCACACCCAGTCTGTGAGGGTACAAGGGACACTTCCAAAACTGCTTCCTCCAGATACCCAGCAGCCGTTAACATGGCTTCCAAGCAACTTAGTGTTGCACAACCAGAGCTGAGTTAACCCTCCTGGTGCTTCTGCAGGAACCAAAGAGATGTGTGCCTCAGCTAGGGCAATAAAAGGACCTGACAGGGGCACCATGGCAGAACACCAAGGTCTCTCCCCATGCTGAGGCTAAACTAAAAGGCAGACCTTCCTCTGACAGCTCCAGCAGGGCCACCTGCCCTTGCAGTCCAGAGGCCAAGGAGGGCTACTGCTCTTCAAGGTTTTGGCCATCCTAGAAGACACGTGATGCTCTTTCCACCATCAAACCTTTTACACACATCTTACAGCTCCCTGAAGCTAATTAGGCCTGTGTAGGAGGCTGTACTCAAGTCTCCACACAAAGCAGTCCATCTACGGTCTGAAATATCACACCCATGTCATGTACCTGATGTAGAGAAAGATTGGAACACCTTGAGAGCACAAAACCAGGAACGAGAGTGTTTCTTCAAACTCTTATCAGTCCAACCTCTTTGCTCTGAGGAAATAAAACTCGCATATAATTTGCCCACTAAAGGACTTTATTCTGCCCTAATCTGGTGTGAGGGACTCTGGGAGATTATCTTTGCAAAACAGACTCCTGCAGAAAGAAGCTGGGACACCTCTGTACAGCAGATGTTCCCCAAGGACGGGGGGGGAAAGGGCTGCTACAGCAGACGCTGTGGCCTTCTCACCACAGCACAACCTGTGCAAGCAAGGCCAAAGTAGGGCAGAGTTTGCAGAGCAGGGAAATGCTTTGAATGCAGATAAGGAGAGAGACAATTTCTATCCCCAAAAGTCAAGAAGTATCCCACCAGAATGAGCAGGGGACTAGCACTGGAATTATCTAAGTGGCTCACATAAAAACCAGGTGATCTGCTAAAGAGTAAAATTATACAAGCCAGCAAGCACATATTATAAAGAACCTTTAATATTGATTCACTCACTCAATATTTCATGGAATTCACATCTTGCTCACCAGTGGAGCAACGAGAGGGAAAAAATGCTGAGCTTGGTCAGGTCCTGACGCCTACAACCTCAGACGAATAGCAGCAGTCTCAGGTTTGGACTAACTTCATCTTTTAATAAAGCCCCTGGTTGGTTTCAGCACTGTTCTCAGACAGGTTTGTGCTGGACCTGTACACAGAGGTGATACTGGCCAGGCACTGGGAGGTGCCCAGCAACAGGGTCTAGGTGGGTAACCCCTAGAAGCTGGGTTGAAAGTCTTGCTTCATAAAAATAGGAGGAGGAAAGAGATCAAAGCTGTTACAGATACCTCACTGCACTGCAAAGAACCACCACGGACATTCAATGAATTCAAGGAAACTGCACTAAAATTGATTCAGAACTCACCGAACATGTTACCAATGTGGCCGTTCTTAGTCAGCGGTCGCAGTTCGTTTTTTCCAAGTGCGTATTGTTTGTAGTTATCCCAAGCAAATTTCATCATCTGTGAAAAGAAAAAGAGAATGAAAAGTGCTTAACAGAACTGAAAGTTTTCTAAACTTCACCTCTGGGAATGAATGGGAGTTTCCTATTCACTGCTAAGCCCAGCAATCAATGGCCCATTAATGACAGAAACTGAATTCACCCTGTACACTTGTGAACGGGGCCGCGTTCAGCACTTTGCTGCAGTCTCAAACTCATCCCTCCTGGTGTGGAACTCGGGACTGGCACATTTCAGAAGTACCACAGTATCCAGCACACTCAGAGGATGCTTTTCCCCTGGGCTGTGCAAAACCAAGTGGGTGTTTTAGGAAGGTGTCTCCATCTCTGACTTTGACCTTTTGCCAGAGTATCAGTATTTCACAACAGTAACAAAGATGGGCTACAAATGCAAGGCCAAAGCTGATATATCCCTAAGCACAGGGATTTACCTTCTGAGTTTTCACATTTCTTTAGGATAGTGATAATGAAGCTTGATCCAACTGCAAAAACCACCCACCACCTGCCCACCCTGCAGCAGCCTCACATACAACCGTGGCAAAGCAGCACCCCGGAGATACACGGTGCGCTGAACGCTGTGGTGAGCAAAGGAAGAAACTGGGCTTTCTTTAGGGACTGCACGGAAGTTTTCTTTCTGTTAATTAACAGAATAGATTCATGAAGGAGAAAAGGGAAATCACGGCATTTTGATATCTTCCTACCAAAATCCCAAACTGCTTTCTTAAGAGATTCCTGCCAATGGGCCGGGTGATTTTTGAGAAAGCCCTTCCACCAGCTCAATTCCTTGTGGGACATTTGAACTGTCCTGCCAGGGCTCAGCACATTAACCTTTCCCTGAGGATTGCAAGGCAGTGTGTTTGTGCAAGTTCCAACACACACACAGCTTCTTCTGTCCTCCTGCCCCTTTGGCTCCAGCTGGTTGGAAAAATTACACCTACAAGTATCCTCTCTTCAGCAAGAAGAGACTAGGACTTGTCAGCTTCTAAGGAGTGCCTTAAATAAATCTCCCTTTTATAAATCCACACAGCTTCACTCTAAGCAGTTCCAGCCCCAGCATCACAGTGACCTGTACATTCTTTGATTCAATCCCTGGAAAAAAAAAAGTCAGATAACAAAGGGGAAGAAGGCAGCTTCAGAGAACCAACAATATTCTCCACTGCCGCTCAACAAAGATAAGAGTCTTTAAAATGCTTCACTCAAACAAGACATTTGAGAGAAAATGACAGTTTAAAACAAATCGTTCTTCCACCGAGCGCCCCTGTCTAGCGCCTGCAACAGTATTTGCTGCTCTGTTACAGGATCAGAATATGCAGGTTACTTTGGTCTGAAATTCCTCCTGTCGTTTCAGTTCTTATTTTTGTCCTTCCCCCCAGCTGCGTGTTTCACAAACCCAACACTGCAGCCTCTGGCAGTATCCTCCTTAATTAACGCTCACACACAAAAAGCCACATCACCAGATTTCACCCCCCCCCTTTTTTAAACATCAAGCTTCCAAAGTAAAGTTTCACAGAGCTGGTCATAAGGCTGAGGATAAACATTTGCTGAACTTGATTGATAACACTCAGGCTCCAACACCACCAGCAGAAGGAATGTTGGACAAACAAAGTCAAGTTGGGTTTTAAAAACTCAGTGTGGGATGAATTAGTCACCGGAGCGGCTCTGCTCTGAGGAAACTAAGTAATGACCAGAGGGAGGGGGGAAAAAAAAAAGAGCATAAACCCTTCAAAAAGTTCCCTCAAACATGCCTAAACCAGGTGGCCATTTCATTTTCACTACGTGTCTGGGTGGTTTTTTTCCAGTGGCAGCATTATCCTAAATGGGAAGTTGTTCTTCATTAATGCACCAGGAAGGAAATCGTGAGACGAGCTGCTCGGTTCACTGCTCTTCCAAATCAGAGCTGAGGAAGGAGGACCCACACTTCTGGCACACAGAGAGGAAATGACTCTTGTTTTGTTGCAGAAAACTCCCAACGTTGCAATTCTGAATCAGCCACGTTTTAAGCTGAGTATGAAATTTAAAGTTATTTACTTCCCTCAACTTTTTGAGCCTCTCCAACTTCTGAAGGTCCAAAGTTTCTTCTTCAAAGCACAGGAGAAAACCAGGCAGCTCTGCAGAGTGGTGCAGACATCTCTCTGGGATCCAGAGTTTGCCGACACCTCCACCACAAGCAAGAAAACTTCCAGTTGATACCCTACCAGGGAAATCTCCTTCTCTCATGTCTTCTCACACAAGGAGGGAGTGCAGGAGGCCTGCTGATAGACAGCCCAAAGCAACTCACCTCACACAGGACTCCCAAGCACTATTTTAATAAATACATTTATTCTTATTTTGCCTATTCAACCGTTTAAGCTGCGTTTGTCACGGTGTTGCAAAAAGTTCCAGTACAAAATGATTTCTTGGGCTGTGCTGGCAGCAGTGTCCTTAACTCTCCTTCTCTCTTCTGTCCTGAGCTGATCATCAAGTGGAAGATGGACGAGACTGGATGTGCTGCCTCGGCACACGAAAGGGTCGTCAGTTTTCCTTTACGTGAACAAAATTCTGCTCACAGCTTTGAAACCGTGGGAGGCAAGGCACATAATGTGGTACCCTTTCATCTTCCAAGATCAAGCTCTCCGCTCTCTAATGATGGGTCCAAAAGCAGCAACTGGAAGAGTTTAAAAGCCAAAAGCATCTGCGCCATTCTGCCCATTCTGGCTTTCTGCAGCTGTCTTTCCAATCCAAATTTAGCTGTTCGACTTCCTAACCACTAAAGAGATTCATCAAGTTTCTAAAAGCGGGGACTCCACATTTATACACCGTATGGAGGACTAGGACGGAGCTTTCAGAAGCTTTCTCTGATAGAGGTTCCAAATGCCAGACCAGCAGGTCGAGGGAGGTTCTCCTCCCCCTCTGCTCTGCACTGGTGAGACCACAGCTGGAGTGTTGTGTTCAGTTCTGGGCTCCCCACTTCCAGAGGGACAGGGAAATACCGGAGAGAGTCCAGCGGAGGCTACAGAGATGCTGAAGGGACTGGAACATCTCTGCTGGGGAAAGGCTGAGAGCCCTGGGGCTGTGCAGCCTGGAGA
>JAAGNO010007781.1:0-17988 GCA_033439905.1 Ceryle rudis | reverse complement strand
GGGAAGTTCCACCTCAACAGGAGGAGAAACTTCTTCCCTGGGAGGGTGACAGAGCCTGGCCCAGGCTGCCCAGAGAGGTTGTGGAGTCTCCTGCTCTGGAGACTTTCCAGCCCTGCCTGGATCTGTTCCTGTGTGGGCTGCCCTGGGTGCCCCTGCTCTGGCAGGGGGGTTGGACTCGCTAATCTCCAGAGGTCCCTTCCAACCCCCCCATTCTGTGATTCTATGAATCAGAAAGGTGAGAGGTGCAAAATGGAAATATGCCTAGCAAGGGGTTCAAGTCAGCTTCCTAATGAGACACCAAGGTTAGAATTGAATATTTTATGCCATTCTAGTCATGACAGACCACAGTATGTCAGCATTAACACCATGCCATTTTAGATATGAAAAATGGCACCAGAAGCACAAAAACTATGGAAATAGCTCCGTAATTTTGGATTTTGTTCTTACCAGCGTGCCATCTGCCACCTAACAGACCATTATCTATTTGGTCCTGAAATTCTAATCACCTTGGCTTTCAGCTGATTTATAGCAGCGACTTCCAAATTTATAAGTGAATTTGTCAGATTGCTCTTTTCTATAATCTGTAAATCACTTTTTACTTTTGAAAGTTTCAGCCACTCAGCGGGACGATTATAGATTAAAATCAGTGTCTTCTGTGTTTCTCCATCCAAACCCAAACAAGACCTTGCTCTCAAGCCCACGTGTATTTCCCAGGGGCAGAGCCGGGCACTGGGTGCAAAGTTCTGCACCGAGCTGTTTGCTGGTTCAGGGCCTTCAACTATCTCTCTGCAGGTTCCCAACACTGTGGCATTCAGATTGCACAAACTCAACGTAAAAAGTGTTCTAAGCCAGGTTCAAACTGCTTTCAGTGCCTTTTTTTCCTTCTTTGCTTAATGCATGGAAGTATTTTTATTTAGAAGTCAGCTTTATAAATACTCCCCTTTAAAATACTGGCCCGAACACCAAGTGCTTGTGTCCCCTCAAATACTGCTGCCAGAAATCACACAAGTATTTCATGTTTTCACTGATACTCCAAACTTCTCCATCTGCTGAACATTAAGAACATCCCAACAGCACCTACACCTCTACCACAGCTTTGCCCATGCTCTCGTTTACATTTACTCTTGACACAACTTCACAAGAATTCTTATCTTTTCCGAGACCGAATATGCCAAATCACACAATAAAAATCACCGCTCCAGACTCACTGAATAAAAACATCCACAAAGTTGACAACACAGGAGACGTGAACAGCCAGGATTTACAGTTCTGCCCACGTGTACCACAGTCTTGATTTCCAGAGTGCCACCACTTCACTGATCCTCAGGGACCTGAGGTTATGGAAAATCAGACTCCAGTGGAAAAACAATTGGGAAGAATTCAGAATAAAAAGTCATTTAGTGAGTTCTGTGTTCCAGATAACGAAGAAACAGGGCTTAGGGTAAAAACTTGACCAACGAAGTGTTTTCACCCTGAAGAGATGTGGGGATCTGATGCTTTTTAATACATGCAGTAACTAAACCACTGAAAATCCCTGGGTTTATGTACTTGCAAATAGCAGAGAGATTGGGGGGGGGGAAGAGGAAGAAAAACCATCCCCCACACTATCACTCACCCTCCTTTTGTTACCAAGGAAGATTTCAAAATGCAGAGCATTTCCAAACAGCTATTTGATTAGTTTTATCCATCTAGGCTGGGATAATTAGTAAATGCTTAAAAGATGAAATCTAAATATACGAACCAATCAACCCCTCTCCAGAACTTCCAAGGAACATTACACAAAGCCATTATCTTCACAAGATAACCACTTTTGTGGCTCTTTAGCCTCCCTTCTTCAACTCCCCTTCAAATATTTGACTATTAAGCTATCTAAGAAATTTCTGCTCTGAGGTGGAGGGTTTTTTTAATAAATAAAAGGCATAGTGTGGGTGTAATTTTAAATATTTCCTTCTCTATCATATTTCTTGTTTTCTCCCACCTCAAATTACCACGCAGGTTTCTCCTCCTTCCTCTGTAGCCGGAGGAAGATTAGTTGTCAGATCAGTTTCAAAACTAGGACCTGTTCTTTCCCATCTCAAACCTTCTTGCTACCCCAAAATAGCCCTGTTCTAGTTTGGATTTTTAACCTCCAACATAATGCCCATATATTTTCCCTGGCTGCGTAAAAAATAATTTGCCAGAGGACAAGATGCAGAGAAAGAGAGGAACCGACTGTCAAGTCTTACAGACAGAAGAAGTCTGCCTGAATCACATACATCAGGCCAAGCCGTTTATATTTGGCATAATGGATGGTATTTTTTTGTTTTCTAATCAGCCTTGCAAACACTCGTATCACTCAGGATTGACTGGGAAAGGTAATGCAACAGTAGCACATTTATTAGCTGTTGCTGGGTTTAATACGATCACACGGAGATATAAATATCCACGTTCTAAAAAGGCTAGAATTTGTTTGAAAATCTTTAATATAAAACCCAGTAACTTCTCAGTTTGTTGTCCTTGGGAATATTTTTATGTAATAACAAAATAATAACAAAAAAAGCTGCGTGTTAACTCGGTTGATTGAACGGTTCCATTTAGGCAGACTCAAATATCTACAGGCTTTTACTTTATGGTTTAAAAGCCTGTAACTCGCAGCACAGATAGTGCTTCAGCACATGAAAGACGTTACCAAGCAACCTCCAGAAACGGACACCAACATTGATAATCCATTCTAAAGTAATTACATTTTATAATTAAAGATTACAGTAAATCCAATAGATCCCAACAGGAACTTGAGCAATTTAGAGACATGCCAGCTAACCTGCCTGGTTTATAGCTTCCATGTTAGCTTCCGGCTTTGAATAAAACAGTAAATGAATTGCAGAGATTTTCATTTAATAGGCCTTCAAACAACCAATAACCGTTACAGAGCCTCGCCTTGCTAAGTGGTAATCTCATCTCACCTCGTTTCTCTTAACTTTAAATGAATCACAGAATGGTTTGGGTTGGAAGAGAACTTAAAGATCATCCAGTTCCAACCTCCCTGCCATGGACTGGGACACCTCCCACTACAGCAGGTTGCTCAAAGCCCCGTCCAGCCTGGCCTTGAACACATTCAGAGATGGAGCATCCACAGCTTCCCTGGGCAGCCTGTTCCAGTGTCTCACCACCAGAACTTCTTCCCAATTTCTAACCTAACCCTCCCCTCTTCCAGTTTGAGGCCATCACTCCTCATCCTGTCACTACAAACCCTTGTAAAAAGTTCCTCCCCAGCTTTCTTGTAACCCCCCTTCAGATATTGGAAGGCCACAAAAAGGTCTCTCTGAAGCCTCTTCTCCAGGCTGAACACACCCAGCTCTCTCAGCCTGGCCTCACAGGAGAGGTGCTCCAGCCCTGAAGTATCACTCTTCTTTTAAGTGACGGTAAAGAGATGACTGCCAGTAAAACCAGAGTCTTACGACCAATCGGAAGCCCTGGCAAAAATCAAGGGAACACAATCTCTTCAATTCCAACTGCTTTCTGTTCCTGACCTCTCTCATATACCCACCAGGCAGCTTCCACCATGGTGTTCCTCAGCTCGTTCACCTACAACACAGACCTCACCCTCTTCTTCTAAGAGCACTGGGCATAATGAAGAGAAATAACCAAAGTGTGTGAAAGTGTGGGACTGAGTTCATTTACTTGGTGAATTTGTGCTCAATATTCTTTCACCCAGTGATCCTGCAGACCCAGACTCATCTCGCACGAGATGGCAGTGGCAGATTCGGGGTCAAAACTCAACGCCTGTCTACATGCGCCTGGCGTCAGCGATGACTTAATATGGCAGTGAGAAGTGCATGGACCTGGGCACGGTCCCCAGCTTGGGAGAAGATAAATTGTTCTGCTGCAGCTGCATCACCACAGTAACAGTCATGTTAGTCAAGAGGTGATCTGGGCGAGTGAACACGGGGATTATACACGTGACCGTACCGGGGCAGGAGGTTGATCAGCCTTCCAGCAAACACAAAACCAATTCCTGTTACAAGCCTACTTCCTCAAAAGTAAATTTCTGCAAATACACCATTTGGAATGATGACCAAAGCTCAGGAAAGCCTCAGCTCTTTGACATCTGCCTTTGCCACTGCTCTTCTACTCGATTTTACCTTGAGCACAAGACAAAGGCTCCCGTTTCTGTACCTGAAGCACCACCCCAAGTGCACAACTCCTCCCGTGTGCTCTGGCTCCTTATAACAAACTCTAAAACAAAATTTCAAACCTTGTCAGCCTCCTGACTGTAAATACATCTGCTGATTGTTTGGTGTTGGGTGGTGAATAGACATTGTGAATTACTTCTTACATGTAGCATTATCTAGAAGTAAATATAACAGAGTAATTCAAGCTACAGGTGAGTGGGGCTTTGCTTCAGATTTTTTTCTGGCCAAGTCTTGTTTTCAAGCTGGCATGGGTGCATTTTGATGACATCAGTTACTATCACAGCTCACTCTCTTTTGCCAAGAGCACCCATTGCTCCGAAAACTGATCGCCATCACTGGAAGAAACAGAGGAATTCTTTATGAAGTTAGAAGAAATCACCTCCCGTCACACAGCCACAAGGCACCTTCCAGCAAGTTGCAAGAAAAAAAGTTTCAATGCCTGCTTTCTATTCCCAGAGAGAGGGTCCAGCTGAATAAAGGAAAGCTACTCAGCTCAGCTCAGAGGTGAGCACTCTCTCCCCACCACAATCAGGAAAAAAAAGCAGGACTAGAAACCTGATTTGCACTGGGAGAAGAGGAAAAAAACCCCCAGCACAGGGTAGTCCAAGGTCGTTAGTGTTAGTGACAAGGACAGAAATAGAACTCGAGAGCCTTCCTGACTCACAGCCCCTGCTAGGAAAGCTGAATGGGAGAAAGAACAGCTCAAAACACAATTAAACTAACTCCTAATTAAATTCCTAATGCAACTGGATTTAGCCGTGTCAAGAGGGGGAAAAAAAAAATAATTAAATCCTCCGATAGGACTATCTGAGGCATTAAGACCCAGCTGGATCCAGCTGCATCTAAATCAGGAAACATGTCAGCAAGAGCAGTTGATTTTGCAGTTAGTTCCTTAATGAGATTCTAGACTGCAAGAGGACGACAGTGGTTTTGAGAACAAATTTGCAAGTCTAGACCAAAGCACGGGGTGATTTAGTGGAGAGATGAGAAAAGCTGTAGTCTCATCTCCTCCACTTCCCAGAATCAAAGCTTGTGGAAAATTCTAATAGAAATAAAAAGGTATTTGCGTTCCCGGCCACCCTAATGCCGTCAGCTTTGTGTTTCCTCCGAACCTCTATAACTGATCAAACAGATGATATTCCAGAGCACGACCGAAGCTGACACTGTACAACAAGGCCAGCAATAAAAACAATGAAGATCCTTCTTGCCCTAAGCTCGTTACCTCTAACTGCTGTTCAAGCACTTGCTGGGACGAGCTGTCGAGAGCTCCACAATACCCAGTCTGCACCCGGCAGCCTGAGCCAGAAGAACTGACCCTATTAAATTTGAGGGACGATTTCTTCCATAGATGGATATTCAAAAGGTAATTTGGCATGCTGCAAAAAAAAAAATGGGGTCAGCGTTGATGAGTAAATCTAACCTGTGTGATGCAGATGAAAGATGTTGTGCCAGCAAACCTATAGAAAGTGAATTGAGAGACACAGGAAAGATTAAAAAACCAAGGAGAGGACACTTCAAGAAAGATGAGCTTAAAACCAAAGGAATAATTATAATCTCCCTCGTTATTACCACAGAAGGAAGGCAGCAGTAGCTCTTTGAGGAACATCTGGAAGTATGAGGAAATCAAAGAAGAAATTTAAGGTTCTTGGGAAACACTGGGTTTTTCTTGTTGATAGTGGGCAGAATTTGAACCTTAGCTCTGGGTTACTGCGTCCATCATTCAGACATCCCATCTAGGACGGATTTCTTAAATGGAAGTCTAAGTTGTGAGGATATATCTCTAGCACTGGAAAGTGCTTTTAAAGTAGAAGCCATCAGAACAGGTTCAATTAACAAGGGAAGATAGGAAAAGTAGAATATTGGAATACTAGATAATAATATTTTAATATTAGAAGATTAGTTACTTAAAAGTATTAAAAATACACCCGCGAACTCCATCACACTGGTGCTACACTTGACTGTGATGCCAGTTTCTGGAATTATTGTCCGTGCCGCGCTTTGGAAGTGAAAAGGTACCCTACATCCAAATATATACACGCAGACTCGCGCACACAAAGAGGCATATCAAGCAAATATCTTCCCCAACCCTCCTGCGATGTCACAAGTCATTACCTTTACATTCTAATGTAACGGTTCACTTCCCAGGATTACTTTTGCTAACAAAGTTGCATAGTAGGAGATGTCTGTCAAACACGCACTGGCTCTTTCTGCAGCTACTGCCAGGGGTTGCAAGCACAAAGGATGGCAGGCGGAGCCAGAAAGCAAGAAATACATCTTGGGTGACACTATTATTTGGATTTTTCAAGTCCTTTTAACTCTAGGTTGGACAGTCTGGTAATGGCTTTTCTTAGTGACTACTATTTCATTCCAGCATGCTTTAGAGGAAAGAAAGTGGAAAAAAATTACTTACCTAGTAATTGTGCTGCTTCACACGTCACCTCCGAGTCTCCCGCCTGAGTTCTGTGCCTGCAGCAGAAATTGTGCAGGAAATTCCCCTAGTTCTGAGGATTTTGGGCACTGTGACATACCTATAGGCTGCCTTGAGGGCTCTTACATTTCAGCTATGTCCCTTCAAGCGTGTACAGCACACGGTCTTCCCAAATCCCTAATTACAGATCCTACACAGACTACAGATTCTCCTTCAAAGTCACCAACGTTCCAGGTGAATGATGTACGACGATCAGTTAAACACCCAGCTCAGAATCAGTCAGCTCCTCACCGTGATATCACCTCGTTAAAAGGGAAGGTGGATGGAAACACAAACACTAGCAACATTGTTTTTCCAGACCTGCATTATGACAAGGTAAGTAATTTTCTCTTTCCCTAAAGATACCATCTGCACAGGATTCTCATTTCTGGAGAGCCCAAGGGGATGCTCTAAAAGAAGCTGTACCAATGACTAACCAAAAATGGGCAGATTGCAAGAAAAAAAAAACAACAAAGGAGTGTGGGGACATTTTTCTTTTCTTTTTCAAGGAAAATAATAATAAAAAGAAGAAGAAAAATAATAGTCTCTAGAACCTATTAGGCCTACCTGTTTGATAGCCTGTGGGACAGATGTCAGAAAGATCAATTATGGAAAGAAACAAAGCAGAGGAGGTACGAGGCTTTGTACTCCCAAGCCTTGGATGTGGGACCACAGCAGGAATACCCTGTGGGTATGGAAGTGAACGACTAAACAGACCAGAGTCTCTGTGCACAAGTCTGCCACGGAGCCATCCTGAGGCAAGTAAATAAAGCCTTCCTTACCCAGAGCAGAAAGATCCATGAAGCACAGTTATGGAAATTCTGATGCAGTAAAAGGCCAAGGTTCTGTGTAAGGCTCTGAATCCAGCAGCCCAAGTTGGACAGATGAAGATCTCTAGTCCAGCCAAAGAAACATTTCCAAAGCTTTTTCAGATAGAAAAAGGAAAGATCACCCTTGGAACCAGCCACATCCTCTTTTGGGAAGATTTCTCAGCCTGGGACACAAGCAAGATGCTTTAGAACATGAGTGACTCGGAGCTGCTAAGTCAGTGTAGGGAGCCAGGTGGAAAACTGAACTCGAGGTACACTCTTGGCTAACGACAACCTAAACAGATTGAACAGGCCTCTGCTAGGCTCTTAAATCTGGAAAAGGGAATCACAGCTCTGAATAGGACCCTCACTGCTTACAGATACGAAAGAAGTCCTTTCACATGGGAAGAGACACTTAGCACGGTCACAGGTTCACGCGGCGGCTCAACATACACATCTTGCTCTTTCCATTTTGGGACCACGCGTCTGATCTGCCTCTTTCCTCCCAGCACTGGCAAAGCGTGAATTGCTTTTGACGCACGGATGGCTCAAGGGCCCAAAAAGCAGTCATAAGCAGATGGGATAACTGAAGGAAGGAAAGAAAGGAAGAAAAAAAACCTGTGAATACAGGCCAAGAGTTACCCTGCGTGGCTCCCGTTCTGCAGTGTGCGAACGGAGCTGGGGAGCAGAAGAAACATCTGTTTGGAAGCTGTCTTTGTCTCAGTCCAAATGCTGGAACAGGAGAAACGAAGGAAGTCGAGAACTGCCAGCGCACCTCGTGCTTTCTCTCACACTTGGATGGCTTAACAGGAGAGATCTGGGAGGATGAGTTTAGTTTAATGATTTCTTGCTGGTTCACCTGCTCCCCATCTGTCTCTGTAGCTCTTGCTCAGAGGGACAGACTGGAGCATTTCTGTCCTTTCCCTCCTCTCCCCTTTCAAGAGTCACTTGTGATTTGAACTTCTGAGGAGAGGAACAGAGCAATTCTCAAGTATTAAATAGTCAGCAGAGATTAGCTCAATAATTTATCAAAGGTAATAGCTAGTAACAGACACAAGAAACTCGCTCAGAGCCTTCCTAGAGCCTCATGTCAGAGTTGTCACCTTACAGACGCGCTATAAGAAATTCTTGGACCACCGTAGCAAATTTATTAGCCAGAGGCTGACAAACTCTTCCAAGAGTCCCTCAGTCAACAATAAATCATACAAATCAGGTTGCAAATACTGGATCTGTAAAAAAAATGAAGTTAGTGGAGCAGATACTAGAACAATGTTAGAATTCAGCTGGCAGCACGAAGGGGACTCTCATTTAGCCTGACCTCCCATCACCAGAGGGACCAGGGCTTGGCCCTGGCATCATTCCAGTGCTGCACTAGACACTCATCATACGACAAAGATTAATGACCTGCTGAAAGAATAAAGCAAGAAATTGTAAGTTAAGGGATCTGGGTAATAAACTAAAGAAAAGAACCATAAGGATTCATCAAAATTAGAGACAGAAGGCACCTCCCAGGTCACAGACTCCACGTCCCTGCCAGTGTAGAAGTGGCTCCCGCAATACTGCTCTGGCCGGGCTTCCTTTCAAGAGCTAAGCAACAAGTTTCCACTCTGTTCCACTCACCAACTTTCACCCTAATATTCAAGTCAAAATTGTATTTCTCTAAGTCTCTGAAATTCCAAAACAACAACAACAACTAGAAGACAGGTGTGCGCTGCTTTATTCTACACCAGCCAAGGAGTTGCCTTTCAAAAATCAATCTTCTGAATCGTTCTACTGCGCAGCCACTAATGAGAGTGGGCAGATCTACACCCAGCAGCAACAACGTTCTGCTTGTTGGAGGGCTCACTAACATGCAGAACAAATGTCCGATAGCTAAGATAATCAAATACAGTGACGGTGTTTCAGGACTGAGGAATCCTAACACAGTCTCAGTACTGGAAGAAAGCCTTCAAGAAAGCCAAAACAGCACCAGAAATCAGCCAAGGATTTGTTTGGGGTCACCTAGCACAGTGAGGAACTACTGACATAAATAAGGGTCCTTCGTAGATAATTCCAGAGAAAAATGGAGGCTCAGATGGACCAAGAGCCAGAAATCCCCTATTTCTACAGGAAGCATTTTATTTGTGAGCTAAGCTGGCTAACCCAGACAGCAGGAGGGTTTCAGGATGGATGAAATGTGATTACATTATAATTATCTTTTGTTACTTCGCAAAGTACACGGTTATGCACTTTCTTTACTGCCCAGGGAAATCATGTTAACACAATTAGAGCAAGAACCCTGTTTTAAACACGGTTTGCTCAGACGTTACTAACATGGCTCCAATTCTCAGCGCAGACAGTCTTCAGAGCCATCTTGCTCCATTAATCAGTGGGAGTTTTGTCACCGACTTCCTCCGAAGCAAGTACCAGCTCTTAGAGAAGAGACATTCTCTAGGATGCACTGAACATATAGCTTCACTGTATATCATCATCCCGTGCAACTGCTGTTGGCACGATGAGATGCTGTAGAATTTCTAAATCTCTTGCATCTATTTTTCTTTGCAGCCTTATTCTTTGGCTATCGTTCTACCCACTAATAAACCAAGAAAGAGAGAAAGATAACAACGGCTCAATGGCCATACAATAGAAGTGTTGGAAGCCAGATTAGAACTAATGAGTTCCTGGCTCCCAGTCAATCACAACCATCAGAACAATTAGCTCAAATAATCCCGAGAACTGTTTTCTGCTCTGCTGTCGTCTGCCTGTCCTCCCCGGGAACTTCTGAGCTGGAAAACTTCAATTGGATTTGACAGAGGGTAAAGGTCACAAAGAAACTAAAGTTCAGTGCAAACTGACAGCAGGTTGGTGGAGAGACCCACTGAGTGCCCCACCAAAGGCAGGGGAGCAGCACAAGCCCCCGCTCTGCTGAGGGGTGGGTGGGCACCTCTAAGTACCCAGCACCCAAAGCTGGCTCACTGCCTCTGGCTCACGCAGCGGAGAGGGGGACACTGGGAAGAGACACTGGGCAGAAGTGGGGGACACAAAAACCTGCAAACACAATGACGGGGAAAGTCACAAACTGCATGAGGGGGATCTAAGGAGGTGCAGTGGTTTCAGGACACGGGACACCTATTCCTAGAAAGCCAGGCTCTGTTACCTTTCTGACAGGGGAAGGAGTAAGCTTAAGAGCACACTCTCCTCTTTCAAACACCATCGAGATCTCTCCTTTGATTCCAGTATGCAGCAGAAACACACACAAGGGACTCTGCCTCTTTGCTGTCAAGATAAGTAGATGCAAAAGGGAAGGACTAAAGTCACTTCAGTTTAGTGCAACCTCCAGCCGTTACTTACGCTCCACTGTCCTCCCAGGGAATGCTGAAGGCCTGAGAGGAAACAGTTCTGCCGCCTATTAGCTTGTTGGATTAGGGATTAAAAAAAGATTGTGCCCATCTTACAGAGGTGAATACTGGGAGCCACACCATGAGATGATGAATCTGCCATCAGGAACAGAACTCAGGACCAAGCGTCCTGCTCCCATTAACAGTAGGTGCTCTGCTCGCTTTAGTGAGAGCACAAATGTGTAACATCCCTGTCCCATAAATAGAGGATGTTTATTATCCAGCCAGTCCTTCAGTGTTCCCACTGTGCTCTTTTTCCTACAATGGTCTGGGTCCATCATGCACAATACACTCGCATTATGCACGGATCACTGACACCACTGCCCATGACAGCTTCTCTGGAGCCCTTCCAAAATATTGTGTCATATGATGAACCGAAGCGCGAAGGGGATACGCAGCAGAGACAGCAATCATGGGAGGGTGCTCGCTCCTCATGCCAAATCCATTCACAGCCTTCAGTGAAAAGTACTTCTTTGGAGGAATGTAAATTTAGTCTCTTTCCCAAGTTTAAAAACGAGAACGCTGCAAGCAGAAGATTTCCTCTTCCCACCAATGAAGTGGATACTCTTTCCCACTTTCTCCTCTCGACAGCTTCACATCAGTTTTATATTCAGAACCAAATGACAGACCCAGCCGAGATACATTCTCCTCTCCCCCTCTCAGTCTCCCATCTAAAGTCTGAATAGTTTTAAATACTGAAAAACATATTCAGAAACATCAAAACAAAATGATAAACAATTGAAACAATAGCAGACTAATGGAGTAAACCAAACATGATTGATTAGCATCATTGGGTAAAGCCTTGCATACAGATCCCAAGGAAAGAACATTAGACACAAAAAAAAAAATCTTTCTCCCATTAAGGGGCAGATTTAATCATTGATTAAAAGGTCAATCAGGAGTCTATAAATATTTTGTCTGGAAAGATGGAATCTTAACCCAGATGACTGCTTTTTAGTAAATATCTGCACAGCTGCACGTACACAGTCCCCAGACTGGCTGAACAGGGGGGGTCACCCAGCTTAGCCCACCCCTGGTACCACGCTACCCACCTGAGGCCATGACCACACTGGTCCAGCAGGATGCTACTGACCAGCTGCAGCCAGGCTCCAGCCCTGCTGCCCTAAACCTCTTGTCTTTCTCTCCGAGAGCTTTCAAAGAGCTTTTGTGTATTTACCGAAGTAATTCAGCAAGGTGTAGGCCCTCCTGCACAACACGCTCCTGTGTGTCCTGGAAACTCATTTCACCATGTGCAGCAGCACTCGCGTTCAGTCATTATCTGTCATCTGCCTGGAGAGGTCCACACTCCAACAATTTTGCTGTTATGCAAACAGTGCATTGTCTTTAAGCGGCCGTTTATAAACTAGTCTCGCACCAAATCGAGCTGTTGTGGAACAAGTGCTTTCAGTGCTAGATTTTGTAGATAGAAAACAAACATCTTCAAATTGCACAGTGCTCCCCAATTCCAAAATGCCCTCAGCTCGAGTAACATCAGTAGCAGCGTGCGCTAAGCTATCGCGGCCACCTCTAAGGCAAGGAGCACCACAGAGCCGATCGCAGCACGTGAAGCATTTTCTATACTCGTGCATGATGCCAACAGAACAAATGTTTTTTTAGTCAATTAACTGTATACCCTACAGCCGAAAGAGGCCGAGACAGGTTAGGTCTAAATTTTGTTTGCTGGAATCCACCGGAGGCTAGTGAAGCAAAAAACCACACTGTATGCTCCATTTGTGGGATTTACAGTCTAGTGCTACCCTTTTCACAGGTTCAGTAAATAAATGCATGAAAAGGAACATGGAGCAAAAGAAAATACCAGCAACCCTTGAGCCAGCCAGGTCTTCAAACCACAGAGAAATTCTTTCATTGCAAATTCTACCCCAGAGAAAGAATTCTGAGCTGATCACAGTTTACCTGACTGGTTTGAGATCATCATTCTATTCCATTAGAGTAATTAATTTATCAAGGACAGTTTTCTGTACCCCCAGTGTCCAAAGCAAGTCTGTTGGAAGCCAATGGATTTGCATTTAACCAGCACAAAGGATCAGACGCTTTCCACGGGTCTTGGCGAGAAAGATGTGCACAGGGAGGTGGCACTTCAACCCAGAACTGTGCGTGGTGCTGCTCACGTACCGAAGGCGCTGACGGATTACATTATTTGCTTGTAGTACTGCTCATCCCCAGATTACACAAAGAAAAGGCATTTTCTCCAAATGGAAGAAGAGAAGTTGCACAGTGTAGGGAAAGAGAGGTGTCTGAAAGCTTTCTACTGCTGCCTTCAAAAATGGGATGGCTCAGGGACAACCAATAATGTGATTCGCAGCATTGTACCAACGTAACTCAAACTGAGAACGGCTTTGAGCCCTGCTCTCAAGAAATGGGTGTTCCCGGTGCTTAGGCACCCATGTAAAATCCCCGAAGAACACCCAGGGCTGGCTTCCACCAAGGTGAGCGAGCAGCAGCGAGCATCAGACCAGCCACTTCTCCCAGCAGGGGTCAGGGCTGCGGCACAAATTCAGAAGGGGACCAGGCAGCACTTCCCCAGCTCTGCCCCAACAACTTTTTCATTGCAGATGGGATCTCTGGTCAGGACTGTCAAACTCGCACAAAGGGAACTCAGCAACTGACATCAAGTAATTTCCTACAGAACTTCAGCTCCTGATAACATTCCTGTTTCTTGCCAATTATCTTTCAGTGACAAGCTGTCAAGATCTTTGTGTTCAAAAGACTGATCTACCTTAATAGCAGCCCACTAATCTGCGGAGTGATGTAGGATAACCAGGTACACGGACACCGATGGCCTTCTTCCTCCTGGGGTCTGGTGTTTGAAAGCAAATACATCTTCAGAGCTGTGATAAAGGAGGAGAGCAGACAGCACCGGGAGGCAAACAAAGGTGGAGGCAGGAAGAAAAGCCAGGATGAAGAGAACTGCACTGTAAACCAAGCAGGCTTCGCTGGAGGAAATGAATGCCTGTGTCAAATCGAAGGGTACAATCCCAGCAGAGGACTAAAAGCCTGCCTGAATTTGACATATTCCCTTATGTGAACGGGACAAAAGAGACCATCAGGTTAAGGTATTGGGTATTCTCAAACATCAGGCAAGGAAACTTGCCTTTTGTACCCAAAGAGGAAAAGAAAAACCAGCAAATCTCTCGCACTGTTCACATTTTTCTCGCATCTCATGACTGGAAGTAAACCAGCTAGCTGAATTTCACTGATGGACACTTCCTGGCCTAGCTGGTTTCAGTGGTTGTCCTTAAGCCCTGGACAGCATTAGTAGGGTTGGTATAAAAATACTTCAGAGAAATGCTGTTCTTTCTCCCCACCGCTTCCCTACCTCTGAGACCCATGAAGCCAACGCAGCAACGGCGCAGCAAGAAGCAGCCTGTTTTGCTTCATCCATCATCAGCAAAACTGTCAGCTCAGCTCCAACAGCAAAATCTTTATTACTGGTTATGATGCAAAAGGCAGAAACCACACGGTCTGATTTTCCCAGATATGAGGCTGGGTTTGCAGTAGCAGCAGTTGGAGGGGAAATCATTTTGACTTTTCACTGAGCCAATTTGATCTGGAAATTGTTGAGAGCAAATAAATACGGAATCCCACTGTGGCATTTCTGCAGTAGCTTTCTGACTACAATCACTTGGTTCTTTTTTCTTTGTTGTTGTTTTGAACATCAGTGATTAGTATTTGGCACATGTAAAAAATTAGCTATTCCCTGAAGCCACGCATGACCGATCAGTTACAGAACTAATACGTTTTTCAGAGGTCGGTTTAAGAGTTGAATAATCCCAAACCCTTTTAAATCTCCCAACCTGAAGCGTGGGGAGATTGCTCTTTGGTTTTATGGCAGTTTTCTTCAAAAGCTCAGAGTGCCCAGAGTACTCAGCTGCCCACAGCAACACACAGCAGTACTTCCCAGGCAATTCTCCAGGTGACCGACGACCTTTTGCAGTCAGCAGCCTGTGCAATACAGGTGCCCTCTTTCTTTCTTCTCAGGAAAACAACTGCTTATTGACCGACCTGTCTTTAAAAGCTAAGTAGAACTTAAGAAGTCTGCCACTCTGCTAAGTTTCCCACCAGTGCAAATCAGCCCAGTGCATGCCCACATCAGCTCAGCTCACTGCAGCACTTCTTTTCACAGACTTCTACAAGCCATCTCAACTTGCTGACCCACCTCTTTTCCTTTCCACACTAGAAGGAAACAGTGTTCCAAGCACACGAGTGGATGAGGCACATACACCCCCAGCCAGACTCCTTAATCTGCAGACAGCTCCAGTGCCCCCAGCACTGCTCCGAGCTCTCCCGAACAGGGGCGAGAAGGCAGATGGCACAGCAGTGGGTTTCGTGCTCTGGACAATGCTGTTTTAAGCAGAAGTCGTCGAGTGGGACCACATTAGTCAACACTTGCCACACAACAGCCAAGAAACTAATGACACACTCTCTTCTTTAGCTGAGGCATCAAGCAACTTAGAGACTGGGAGGGAAAGGGCAGACTCCAGCTTGGATTCAGGGATTCTACTAGAAAATAGGAAGTTCCACATCTCTAGGTTGGGCATCGGTTTTGGATCACACACCAGTTCTTTCTCCTGGTTTTCATCTAGGCTCTGGCAGACAGATGGGCGGGGGGAGGAAATCAACAAATCCACCCATATCCCTTCTCCCTGTTACATAGGTGCTGAGCTGTAAGAATGGGATAAAAGGGAGGAAAATAACCCCCAAAACTCTAAGTAGTAGGACAGTTTGGAACCCATTCTAGCAAACTACATGGGCTTAAAGCTCTGGAAGAAGGCGAGAAAAGCTACTTGCTGCTACTGCACACAAAGCTTAAACCAGCCAGCAAACTCACTACCTGCCTCTGCTGGCGTCTCACATCATCTGAGGAGCATTTGCTACTCCAGACACTGTATCATGACTTATTTCTTCCTTGTAATTTTTTCTTTTTTGCCCATCTGTTTCTTTTCATACAGCATTTGGCCTCTAACTTCTCTTGGTTTCTTTTCCCCACATCTTTTTGATTCGCTAAAAAAAAAAAAAAAAAAAACCAAACCAAAACCCAACCAACAACAAAAATAAAATAAAACCAAAATATCCCCCACACCTTATCTCTTCCACAGGCTGCACCACCATCCCTTGTTTTGCGCATTCAGCTTCATATCTCAGCACTGTATTTGCATGTCTCTCTAGCTGAATAAATACAAGTGCAGGCACTTTTAAGGAATAAGGGCTCTGTTTGAAGAGTAATTAGCTGTCAGCATAAAACTAGTATTTATGGATTCTCATCCTTGAAAAATTTAACTCTGCTACCCGGCACTGATTATGGCTGTTATAAACAGATGGGGCTGAATCCATACAACTTGCAATAATCCTATATTTAAAAAATAATTAACTACAAATAAAAGGACTGAATTCCACTAGCTTTCATCAATTTGATTTTCAATTGGATGTGTTTGTACAGAATGGAAGCTGGGTTGTTCACGGGTACCCTGTGCTATTCCTGGCATACCTCGGAAGCAGGAGGCTGCAGCGTGTCCAAGCACACCCAAAGTCCACGCACACGAGAGGGCCAGGTGCTGGAATGTTCTGAACACCCGGCAGCTGAGATGCAGAATGGAAGGACAGCTCAACCACCCGCCTGGGATCGTAAAGAAACCCAGCACCCCTGGGTGCGTTGTGCCCGGTTGTCTGGCAAAGAAGTTGGAATTTTACCAGCGGTGCAGCCTTTGTTTTAATGACTGACGGAGATATCAGGAGGGGACCTTTAAAACCTGTTTTTAAAATGCAGGTTACGGCGAATGAAAGAGCTCGGTGTGTTACTCTGACTTCCTTCTCTGTACAACCCAGGGCAGCATCTCTGCTGAGTGCCTACACCTCTCAGAGGAAACCAACCCAGGAAATTTATACTCTGCTTAATTAAATCTTGGGCATTTTACTTACTGGCACCTCTTACTAGACCAAAATTCACTCCAGGTTGGTTATCCATCATAGCAAAAGATATGACAAACACAATTGAATACTACACAGAATCTATAGCTCTTGGTTAACTAGGTCACAGATTGCTCTGCAACATTTGTGAGGCTGCCAGGCTTTTATGCAGACTGTGGGCACCAGGCCAAATTCTCCCCCGCCCATTCCATCCCTGTAACCCCACCAATGAGGTTACCCAGGCTCGGCGGGGTCCATGCAAAGGCTGCTTTCAGGTCACTGTTAGCAGGTAACAAGTCTCACACCAGCTCCACCCGGTGCGAGCAACAAACCCATTTACAGAGACAACCAACCTCACGCCTTCTCCTCAACATCTGCGAGGGCACATCCCATCCCTCCACCCCATGGACCAGCGCAAGTTTCATCATCTACCACCTTTTGTGTCCCTCCCTTGGGGAGGGAGCCTCTTGCACAACCACAGACACCTCCCGCCAAGCAAGTTTTTTCTTCCTTCGCCCTAATACCCAAGCTGAAATTTCCCTCTGCTTAATTTCAGCTCTTTAATTTCCCGTCACACCACACCAGGCTGCCCTAACATTTCCTCTCCGGTGGGAGGAGGTGTGTGCAGACGCCGACAGCCATGTGCACCCGCTGACACCTGGCAGGCGCAGGGCCATGGTGCAGAACACCCACATGGAAAGAGGCACTACCCAATTCCTGTCACCTTTCTTGGGAAAAGGAGGGAGAAAGGGACATGAAGGGGCTGTGTGGGAAATAGGGGTGAGGATGGGGAAGCATAAAGAGAGCCGGGGCAACGAGGAGAGGGCTGACTTAGGGGGGGACACGGCTGCGAGGGGAGGACGAGGGTTAATTATAGGGGGATGAGGAGTGACAGGGCTGTGAGGGAAGGATGAGGCTGTGCAAGGAGGTGGAGGGCTAACTGAGGGGGCAACATGGCTGTGAGGGGAGGTGAGGGATGACTGAGGAGGGGATATGGCTGCGAGGGGAGGTGAGGACGGCGTGGGGTCTCCTCACCTCTTTAATCTTCATCCTGCGGGCGCGGGTCTCGGGGTCCTCGCCGGCCCGCCTGCCTCGCACCGGGTGGCGGAGGCTCCGGCGGAACCGCTCATAGTCGAAGCGGAACGGAGCTCGCGTCTCCCGGGCTGGGCTCGCCCCCGTGGCGAGCTGGTCTCGCCGCTCGTCTCCCTGCACCTGCTGCCGGGAGCCCGGGGCGGTGT
>JAAGNO010007780.1:0-34267 GCA_033439905.1 Ceryle rudis | reverse complement strand
AGTCGTAGTGTTCGAGGAGAAACAAGTCTAGGAAAACAAAGTTTAACCACAAAAAAAAAAAGAAAAAAAAAAAAAAAGACTGTTTCTTAAATGCAATTTGTGTAATGCTTTAAAGCATGGATATAAAATTTGGCAGAGGGAGGGGCACTCCTGCCAGGAGTCCTTTTAGCTGTCTGAAAGCTTTTTTAAGAAATGCTTTTCAGACGTACATAGTAAACCCCCTGATTTTCTAGGAGCTATAATCTCTCAAGTCTCTTGTCCTACAGAGCATGGTCAGACTGCTCCCAGCTCGTAGTGATTTCTAGTTGGGGAATGATGGAAGTCAGGTAAAGGTTACTAGGGTCAGCACAGTAATGGCAACCCAAAATTATTCTAGGCTACGTACAGGAACTTAAAGCAGGAAGCCTCTTTCTCTGTTAATAACATGACTGCCTGTAACAAACAGCATGGAATAGGAAACACACTAAAGCAAATTCAGACGGGATATGTGCTGGACAGTATGGATAAAATGGAATAGTTGAGAGTAATGAATCTAATGACAGAATGAAACAAGTACTGGGTGCTTGTGACAGACTGGATGAACTGAGAGCTGAAGGGAGGGTCAGTGGGATCAGGCAAGAAACAAAAGGCGTACAACCTTCCAGGCTTATTTTTATGATTTTGCTGGCAAAGGTGAAAAATGTTATGTCTGGAAACTGATTTCTGATTTTTGTATTAATCCCGTGTAATAATTTTGCTGATTTCAAGTGAAGTTACTCTTATTTTTGAGTGGCAATATAAAGAGCAGAATCACACGAAGTTGTCACGTTTGGAAAAGACCTCCATGATCATCGTGTCATAACCATCAACAAAAGACCAAACCAAACCAAAACCAAAGCAAGCAACCAACCAAACTAAACCAAACCAAACCAAACCAACAAGCAAACAAACAAACCCACACAGAGACACAAAACAAACGAACAAAAACCACACAAAAAAAAAACCCTCAGCATCACACTAGAGCACATTCTGAAGTGCCTCATCTACACAGTTTCTGAATACTTATAGTGCTCGTGACTCTACCACTTCCCTGGGCAGTCCATTCTAGCACCTGACTGCTCTTCCAGTAAAGAAATTCTTTCTAATATCTCATCTCAGTCTCCCCTGGTGTGACTTCAAGCCATTTCCTCTAAACCTGTCATTAGTTACTGAGAAGAGGCTGGCACCCCCCTCACTACAATCACCTTCCAGGTAGCTGTAGAGAGCAATAAGGTCTCCCCTCAGCTTCCTCTTCTTCAAACTAAGCAATCCCAATTGCCTCAGCCTCTCCTCCTAGGCCTTGCTCTCCAGACCCCTTCACCAGCTTGGCTGCCTTTCTCTGAACTCGGTCCAGCAACTCAATGTCTTTCTTGTGGTGAGGGGCCCAGAACTGAACACAATACTTGAGGTGTGGCTTCACCAGTGCCAAGTACAGGGGCTCAATCACTGCCCTTATGCTGGCCACGCCATATCTGATACAGGCCAGGATGCTGTTGGCCTTCTTGGCCACCTGGGTACACTGCTGGATCATTTTCAGAGAGGTGTCAACCAGCACCCCCAGGTCCTTTTCCGATGGGCAGCTTTCCAGCCACTCCTCCCCAAGCCTGTAGCATTGCCTGGGGTTGTTGTGACTGAAGTGCATGACCTGGCACTTGGCCTTGTTAAACCTCATACAACTGGCCTCAGCCCATTGATTCAACCTGTAGAGACCCCTCTGCAGATCGACACTCCCATCCAGTTTGGTGTCACCTGCAAACTTGCCGAGGAGGCACTCAATCCCCTCATCTAGAACATCGATAAAGATATTGAACAAGACCGGCTGCAGCACTGAGCCCTGGGGGACACCACTGGTGACCGGCCACCAACTGGATTTAACTCCATTTACTACAACTTTCTGGGCCCAGCCAGCCAGCCATTTTCAACCCAGCAAAGAGTACCTCTGTCTATACCATGAGCTGCCAGCTTCTCTAGGAGAATGGTGTGGGAGATGGTGTCAAAGGCTTTACTAAAGTCCAGATAGACAATGTCCACAGCCTCTCCCTTGTCCACTAGGTGGGTCACCTGGTCACAGAAGGAGATCAGGTTGGTCAAGCAGGACCTGCCTTTCCTGACCCCATGCTGGCTGTGCCTGATCCCCTGGCTGTCCTGCACTTGCCATGTGACCTCACTCAAGATGAACCTCTCCACAGTTTTTCCTCCTTCTGGCCCTTCTTGTAGATTGGCGTCACATTGGCAAGCCTCCAGTCACCTGGGACCTCCGCTGTTAGCCAAGACTGTTAATAAATGATGGAGAAAGGCTTGGCAAGCTCCTCTGATAGCTCCCTCAATACTCCAGGGTGGATCCCATCTGGCCTCACAGACTTGTGAATGTCCAGGTGCCATAGCAGGTCATTAACTGCTTCCTCCTGGATTATGGAGGGGTTGTTCTGCAATCCCTCCTTATGTTCCAGCTCAGAAGGCTCAATACCCTGGGAGTAGCTGCTGTGTCTAATAAAGATGGAAGCAAAGGCATCATTAAGTATCTCTGCCATCAGAATTGGATCCTTCAGTTGCATTAGTTGGTCAAGCAGGGCAGAAATGCATGACCCTTTAGAAAATTTAAATCATGTTCCAAGTGAATGATGATATATTTGGTTTGCTACATTTTTCTTTATATTGAAGATGTCCTCATAGAAGATAAAAAAAAAAAGAAGCAAAACAGTTGCTTATTGTATGGGTTAAGCCATAGAGAAATGTTTGAATTAGAAATGTCATGAAAACACTGAATTAGAAGCTTTGTTTCATTATGGATGGCATTAGTCTATTTAATCTACTTTGATGAGTGTTTGCATTCAGAGCTACATGCATAGGGCACGTATACCTAAGAAAAAGGAATAAAACTGTCACATCTGGCCATACTCTCAAGAGTATATACAAAGCACTTGATGTGATGTAAAGTTCACCCTGGGGTGGAGCACTAGAGTAAGAGCTGAGAGGGGCATAAGGCCTCCAAGCCCTGCCTTACGAAGACCCCACATTCTGCTCGCTAAATGTGGCTGGCTATTGAATGGGTCTCAGCCACAAAGCTGGGAGCTGAATGGATCATTGATCTCAGAAAGGATCCATCAGGAGGGTTTCTGTTAACACAGCCTTCCACACTTGACAACCCATAGGGGAAAACATTATGCCTTCCCACAAGAGGGAGACTGTAAGGCCTGGGACTTCCATCCATTTTTAGAGAAAGGGATTTTAAAAAGAAAGAAAAAAGCCCTGAACAAAACCATGTTAAGAACACATACAATACAATTTGCAAACACATGCTGGGCCAACTTCTGATCTCAGTTGAACTGTGAAACTCTGCTAAAACAGAGGGAGCTGGAAGGGAGAGAGGAGGAGAACAGATGGGAGAAGCAGATGAAACGAAGAATAAATGCAGACAGGATGATTAATTTATTTCAGAATGGACAGAACTGCTTATCCGTAACTGCCTATAATGGAACACAAACATTTTTCCATGTGTACAATGAGTTGAGTTGGTACAGCAACATTATGTGATTGTGAATGGGAGAGTATGAGGGAATGAGACAGACTCTCTGGCCCTGATTCAGAAAACGTTGTGCTTTGCCTTCTGTGGGACTTCAGAACATGCTGTAACATTTTCCTGAACCGGAGTTTGTGTCAAGAGATGCTTCAGACTATGGAAATTTTCATAAGTCTCTAGGAAGAGATCAGTGGTACTTTGAATTATAACTAAATGATATTTTGAAACTTACTCTGAGTGCTGATTTATCACTAACATCAAAACAAAGGTTTTTTTAGACAATCTAGGCCCACTGCTCCAGTTTTATGTTGTTATAATTCACCTGAGTGGATTTAAACCAGGAAAACATGGTGCAGTATGCATGTAGAACTTTTAATTAAAGAATATATCCAGAAACAACACTATTAGGATAGGAAAATCAGGCACTAAAATGTGAGGGAATGTCAGAATCAAGTGCTGCTTGATAACATGAACATGGGTCTCCTGCATGAGTGCATTCTATTGCAACTTTTAATCATAGGTCATCTATTATATTTTCCACGCAGAAACTCTGTCTTCTTGCAATGGACAGAAAGGATGGTGCCAACTTTATTAAAACAAAATACTGAATTGCTCTCTTCTTTGCCTCATGTGCAACTGCCTCACTCCTAGAATACCCCCATTTCTCTGAGCAAATGACAGTGAACTTTTGGCAAAGGACCAAAAGGCCTGCTGATTAAAGCACTATACACAAGTTAGGTATTGCTAACACTTTAAGGCAAAGCTAAATGACAAACAGACTTGTGGCTGACATGTGTCATGACAAATGACGTGGCTTTTTTGATCAATGGATTGTAACACACCTCCTTAGTAGCAGCAATAGAAACAGTAATTCTGGTGGTGTTAGCTATAATTTTAACATCATATAAGTACACATTCTTATATTCAGAAGACACTCACTCTTGTATTCTTGCAAAAGTGACAACTGAAGTAACAAAGTGTGAGATGAAAACTTTCTGTGGAGGGCTTTCAGATATCACTTGAGAACTGCTATGCTTGAAAGCAGTAAGAAGAAAGTAATTGCCAAGGAAGGATTCTTACTTCCAGAACTGACTCAAGTAAGATATCAACTTCACCATCACTTTCAGATCTTTTAACAAGCTCTCTTACTCTTAGTACACTCTCCTAAGTATGTTTAGAGCAATGATCGCCTGACTACCTTCTTGCTACTGTGTTTTCACTTACCAGGTTATCAGCAAGGTGGTGGTCAGAAGCCACTTACTAAAAATGCATAAGCGGATATAAAATACAGGAGGTACAGTGTTGGCACAGGGATTGTGAGATCTGGATTTTACTCTTAAGTTTTGGCAAGGCCTTTCAGTGCAATTCTGTCAAGATTTTCTCCCGATTAAATTCTTTGAAGGGCTAAGGCTTACATCTTTCTGTAAAATAACCTTCCTCTTTTCCTTCTCTGACATATGTATTTTTATTGTGGCAGAGGTGGTGCTATGGTTTTTTGGCAAATCTATTACAAGTAGGGTTCCTAAGTGGCCCTTTCAGCAGCAAAAATGGTTAACAAAAGTGATTTAATTTGCATCTTCATGGATATTCTTTTTTCAGTCCTTTTATCAGTTACAATGTCAAAGTCATACCAATATGAACCATGTATCACATCATGACTGATTCTTCTATTATCATATAGATATACTGTTTTTTTTCTTTTCCCCTGTGGTATATTGTCAGTCATTTGTGACACATAAAAATAGATCTAACAGTGTGATGTTCTAGTGTGATGACGCAGAATACAGCTATGGAAATTATTTCTGAGTTTCTGCTGAATGAGATCAAAAGCATTTTGCCTGGTCATGAAGTCATATGGCATGGGTTAAGATTTCATACAGACTGTCATTAAATTGGGAGTATTACCAACAGCAAACTTGTATACCATAACAAAGTAAGCGACCAGAGTAAATGCACATTCAAGGCTCTGACTAAACGAGTCTTTGTGATTTAAATCTGAAGCATTAAAAAGGAATCCTACCTGTGGAGGGAGAGCGGTTCAGACATCAGTTGAATCAGCTTCTCTTCCTTGATTATGCTTTGTCCTCAACATGTACCACCCATTTCTTGAGCTGTCTCTGCTGTCTCCATGTCTTGTGATAGATTCTACAAATTGATGGATACACCACGGTTCAGTTATCACATCAAAAAGTCTTTGTGGGTGTGTATGTCGTGGCTGTTAAGAGTACAGTTTTCCAGAGCTGACATCCTTTCTCATTCAAGGCTGAAAGAAATACATGACCAAACTCAGGGCTGTGGAAGATCCTCGAAATTCATTGCAACATCTTATGGACAATAAAATTTGCAAAGACTAATAATTCATACTATCAATCTATAACATTAAGTCAATGAGCATTGGGGAGCCTGTACTGGAGAGGATGGTGCAAAACCATCAACCTGAAATATTTCTGGAGAACTCTGTGTTCAGTACAATGTCTGCGCTGATCTGTATTTTGCTTTGAAGGAACGAGAGGAATTATTTGCTTTGTCTGCCTCTCAAGCCTTTTTTGGCCCACTAGAAAAGAGTGCTTGTTCTTTATATTTTGATCAATAAACACATGAATTCCCCATTTCCTTAGGTGTTCATTTATGACCCTGCTTCGTGCAGACAAAGGTCATCTCTGTGCATCTCGAAACTAATTGTACTGATGGGATAACACATTCCACTTTCTCACGTACTTCTGAAAAGCATATTTAAAATGCTGACATTGTTTGTCAACTAGGCTTTGGGAAAATTTCCAGTACTGGTAAGAGACATGTTTTCATGGATTTAGTAAGAAAGAAACATCAAAGTATTGGCTGTACTGTTTCATTTTTATTGCAGTTTGGGGAAACAGTTAAGGGCATGGTGCTAGACTTAGTGCAGCACCCAATATCCTTGGATACAGATGATGCAGAAAGGAAAGCAGTGGATGGAAGCACATCAAGCTAACAGTTAGTGTCCAGAAACTAGGGTCACCTCAGTGCTAAGCCTAGCAAGGATTAGTGATCTCTTGCTTAATGGGCAAGAGGATCCAGGAGGCTATCTACATGGCAGAGGCTATCAGGATGCAGTATCTTTATGTCTGTGCTCATTATATCAGCACCTTCCCTTACTGCCTCCCTGAGAGAGATGTTAAGTTGATGGGGTGGCACTGGAGCTGGAAAAGCAACTGGGAGGTTCAACTGCTGCGGCCATATTGGGCCCTTTTATCATATTTCTTAAGAGAAAGTTATTGGCTATATCCATCAGTGGTATTTGTCACAGCTCAACAACAGACCAGGGACAGAGCAAAAGTAAGCTAGAATTGCAACAGAGTTCTAACTAGTTGTCTAATAAGAGAAAAAGCTAATACAAGGAGGTCAGAGACACCTGAAAGGTTTCAGTCAGAGAGACTAGAAGAAGAAAGGTGATCAGAAGAGAAGACAATTCCAGGGGCTTACCAAGGGGAAACTGTTCCAAGACACCAAGGGAAATAAGGTAGAAATAATGTAATTTCACCTTCTCTTGTCTTGCAGGGAAGTTCAACTTAACACCAAAATGCTCTGTTAACAAAATGAGGTGGGCACCTTTTGTCTCTGGCATAATAAGGAATTATTGTGTTAATCATACACTTAATACTATCCTGGATACAATATAATGGTAGGATATTCTGTATGTATAACCTAAATGTTAGATACTCTGTCACCCCCCCTTTTATTCACTGCATTTTTTGCAAAAGGATTATTAACGAGCAACTAAAAAAGATGGAAATACTATAGTAATATATTTTCATTATATGACAACTATTACACAAACTAGTATGTTTTTCAAAAGATTTCCATAGCTGATGGTTTTTATTATTGCACATGGACAAATACCCTTCATCTTTCCACATTCATCATGCAAGGCTCGTGACTACGTTATAGAGTAAAAGCCTAACTTGGTGATGCTCCCGCTCTGCTTGAAGTTTTGCTCATGTCTCACAACACAGCAAGCGTATCCTGAGCCCCAAATGCTAAAAAACTAGAGGAATGCTATATAACCACTTCTGCAGTGGTACAAATAAGCCAAAGATTAGTGGGTTTGGTGCTGCCATTGGCAGCATTTATAAAGGTCTTTCTCTGCCTTGGTTTCTCCGTGGACAGCTGCCAGGGTAGCTCTCATGCTGTTTCTGCTGAGGCAGTGGGCAGATGCAGATCCAGTACATCTGCAGGCCTCAGCCAGCATCCCCACACAGCACTTGCCTGCCCACACTTCCTAGTTCCTAACCCCATCACTTGCACAGTCCACAGTACTGGCTCCCACCTTGAAGTCATACTCTTAAGAATAAAATACTTACTGAGAGGTGGGTTTAATTAGCACACTTTTCCCCACATGCCTTCATACTGTGATTCATTGACTGCTCTGCTAAAATTACACTTACTGGGGCCAAATTCTCCTCTTGGCAGGAGGACAGATTAACTCCACCAATTTAACTGTAGTTCCTTCAGATTAACACAGGGGCAGAAAAAAGGAGTGTTGCTCAGCAGTGTCACTCTAAGCAACTTCTGATTCTGGTATATTTTCAAAGATTTCCCCCCCCTAAAAAGCAGAATCCAAGCCAATGTGATTTATGCCTTTTCCTGGCCTCACCTGCCCACCTTGCAGAAATTTATTTCCAATCTGATTTCCTGAAGTCTTGCAAACGTTACTATTTATGCAGCTCTTCTCATCTACACACATCTTTTGAGAATGCCATTAGATATAAATGTAAGAGGTGAATATATCAGGAAAGGGTTGTCAGTAGCTACGAGAAATGGATAATGCCCTTTCACCTTACTTTCTTTCCTGTCACATTGATAAGCAAACTGTGTGAACTTTGATTTCCTCATATCCTTTTCTAGAAGTCAGGGGATTGCACCAGAATTCCTCAGCATCTCAGTTCAGCTCTGGCACAGATGAAGTATGTGCAATGGCTGCCTTTCCAGTTTACTAATGATTAAAAGGAGAAATGAAATGCCATCTGCAACACCAAATCAATAAATAACAAATGAAGGCGTCACCTGTAATAGGCTGTAAATTCTGTCACATTATACAACCCTTTTCACTGATTTTCATGTTGAGGAGAGGTGGAAGGAAGGAGAGGAACTCAGATGGGGGAGGAGTTGTAAAATATCCTAGCAAGGGCTGTCTTTCCCCAATTGCTGCAGCATAAATGCCATGAAGAGATATAGTAAGTTTTTTAGCAAGCTTTAGAAACACTCCTTTTATTTGTTACCTCTTCATGTCAATTTGTCCTTCTACCAATGTTCAAATTTAAGAACTCTTTCCCTTCCATAATGTTCTGTATGTGAAAAGAAATACATTCCACTCTCAGAGTGGAATCACATTCCATTCTCACTAAGCCAAACTAACACAATTCTAATCATCCCTCCTAAAACAGTTTCCTCATTTTCCATTTTATTTACCAACTCTCCTCTACGTATCTTCCAGTGTGAACTCATCTTCCTGGAGCACAGATGACTTGAATTCTTTACTGCTGCTTTGTAAAGCGGTATGCAAGGAGAGATGTAGATTGAAAATGCTTGCCCCAGCTCCATCCACACATCACTTTTTTTAATGACTCACTATGACAACTGACAGTCATCTTCAGGCTGACAGGTCTGCCCATGAGCTTCTTGCTTATAGCAGAAATTCCTGTCAAACTCTGGAGATGGAATTACAGCACTTGGCTTTAAACCACCCAATAATTAGGTATCTAATCCAATTTAATTGTCTAGGTGTCCTCTACTGACAGCGGTGGGACTGATGAACTTATCCTTTCCAATGGAAAGGTATCTTGAGATAACTGTCCCGAATTGCCCTTAGCAGGGGCCTCTCTCATAAATGATTTCAGAGAGGATCTAGGGAAGCCTTTTAGACTATGCATCTGCTTTTCAGATGGTGATAATTAGGTGTTAGGCCTCCTGGTCACAGGATCTGTCCTCAGGGGAATGTAGTTGCTGCCATCATTTTTAGGCACTGAGTTTTCACAGGACAGGAATTCACAGCCTTCTTTACTCAGGGAAGGGTGAAAAGTGCACAGGAACAGAAGTAAGAAAAAAACAGTGTTCTGAGCTGCCTGAACCAGATGAACAGAACTGATCAAAAGAAAGGAGCAGCTACAGTTCCACTGCTTACACAATTATGTAAGAACAGCAGAAATCTCATGGTTTTAGCTATGTGATTGGTTCTTTTTTTGCTACTGGGGTTACTGCTATTGTTTTCTTTAGCATAATAAAGAAGACAGACAAAGACAAGAACAGTACTTTGTTTCTTACACAAGGAGTGAAATACAGGTTCAGAAGGATGAAGCCACACAAGTCCAGCGTGTTTCAGCCCACTACATTCCTCTCCCAAGGTAGCACTCTCTCCCTCAAGGACCTAATGGTGATGTGGAAACTGCAATGCTGAGGAAAGATATACAAGACTGACAAGGCCAGAAGTGAGCAAATAGAGAGGACCTGCTTTTTATTTCATTTTTTTTTGCTTGCCTGTTTTTGTCTTGCTCCGGAACCCAGGCATCCAGATTCCTGCTGTGTTTCAGACTAGGGTCCTCTGTTTTTTTCTGGATTTCAGCCCCCCGGTTCCTTACTCGGCAAAGTTTTAAGGGACTCCCGCAGGCTTCCCTGGATTACCGGAACAGCAACGCCATTCCTGAAGATCTAAAGAGGCTGTCAGACTTTTACAGAAAATTAACACATTTACAGCCTCTGGGGAATTGGATGGAAAACCCGAGTTATTCCACACCTCTTAAAACTCAGACCCCTATTTATTTTGATGCCTAAACACTGATTTCAATATCTAATTTCAGGCTGTGCACTTGAAAGCTCTGGCTTTAAAAAACCACTTTAAAATCCTTCACTTGGTGGTTTGGGGTCACTGACTCTCATCTGGTGGCCTTCCCATAATGTGTCTTTTCCCCCTTGACGGCTACAGACAACCGGGACGGCCTGAGCGCAGGAAGCCAGGGAGGTGGCCGGCAGAGGGCGACCGGGGAAGGCCGGCGGCAGGCCCGGGGCGACGGCGGGTTTGGGGCCCAGGTACCTCGCCCGTCCGCAGCAAGCTGCTGTCCCTCACCCGCGGCACAGGCCTGCGGGAGGCTCTGCGGCAACAGAAAGCGCCCAGGAGGGAGAATGGACAATCTGCCTGTTCTGTGATTTGGAGGATGAATAATCCGATTTGGATTAAATAATCCCTGTTACTTTTATTTATGAAACACCTTCAAGGAGGCAACATAAGTCTACTGAGGTGCAGTAATACTTACTAGCAGCCGCAAAACCCCTGCTGGGAACTCCATAACGACCCCCATATACTCAGGGTTTTATTGAGCAGCCTGATCCTGCCTGTGTGCATCAGCCAAGTGAGGAAAAGGAAGCCCAGTCCCTGAGGCTGGCCAGGACAGGAGCATGGCAAGACCCTCCACTGCTGTGTAGGCACTGGTAGTTGTGCAAAGAGAGGTACAGGCTGTTCAGAGTAGCATGGCCAAAGGATTGGTCTGAATGATCACCAATTCACTGGCTGGAAAAGAGATAGTCCACCTGGAACCAGATAATAACTTTTCCCATGCTTTACTTCAGTAATTTTGCACCCACTCACCTTGTGCAAAATGAAGAGGCTGCTTTGCTAATGTAGAATGTATCCAATTACAATAAAAATGCTATGTTCCCTCCACTGATCTGCTGCTGGAATCCCTCAGGGTTCCCTTAGTTTTATGACCTGTCCATAAACCATTACTTTAACCCTCTGATGATACTTAAAAACTGATACTGTAAAAGATAGCCTTCCTTTACAACCCTGCATGATTGTCCATGGGCTTGCAGTCCCTCCCTGACTAGGCATCATATTATTCCTCTTCAAGTACAACATCCACTGTGATTATCTCACTGCTCAGAGCACGTGTGGATATCATTCACTGGCAATCACCCATACACTCTCTATCAATTCCTGACCAAGGACTGAGAAAAAGTTTTCAGGCTTCAAGAAAAACTGTGTTGGTGCAAGAGCTCAGGAATATGATAGGCATCTGGGCTACTACCATACACAAACCCAGAGAGTACACTTCTGACCTGATACACTTTTCATCTCTATGAGTATTTTGTCTCTGTGGCTCATGAACCTAGCAGGGATTTCCCTAGAAAATCCTGAAGAGCTCCTGAAACTCTAACTGACTACAGTTACAAGGGATTTGCAGCACCTTCAAAGTAAAATCATGAGTTCAGACAGAATAATCTCAATCAAAGTCTGAATTTAAAGAACTGATGGAGTTTGGATACATTGTGGTATTCTAAACAACTATCACTCCACATCCCAGTTCTACAAATCTAAACTCATTCCTAAAATGGTCCCTTCTTGGGCTTCATCTCTAAATATCCTGTAACTCTAAGCAATTATACTTTGAGTACTGGACCTGGCCTAGCTATAATCTTTACCAGCTTCCTCAAGTGCTTCAAGCAACATCACCAGGATATTTACCTTCCAGAGTCAGATTATCCTAGCATCATATATCCTGTGGAATTCACTGCTAAAGCTACAAGTCTCTTCCATTTACCATATTCCTTCCATCCAGAAGATTTTCTGGAAGGAGAAGAGGTGGCCTGAACATATAGCCCCATCTTGGAACGGGCAAAGACAAACTCCCGAGGAAGCATGGGCTGGGGTGGTGGATCAATTCATGCCTTTTACTTGATCCAGAACAGAACTTTTTGATATCAGAATCAGCCACCTTATTTGGCATCAAGGTAGGATTATCCCTTTCCAGAGGGCAAGAGATGTTCACACCACAGGTACAGCTTTAGTGAACAATGAAACAACTTCCAGGACCATTACATTGCCAAGCTCCCAAATACTCCCTTGCGGAGCCTGGTTTGTGTAACAGGTCATTCAGCTATATTTTAATGAAGTTCTGCCTAGACTTCCTGGCCTAGTGAAATAACATTGCTTAAGCTCTCACAGCGCTGGTTAGAAGGAAAAAACCCAGACTGGGCTATGTTATCATCTGTAATACTATAACATGCATTTTTCTTTTTTGGCAGTTTCAACAGCATTTAAAATCTTGCTGTAAAGTCCAAGGAAATCAGAACATGAGACCTTTGTTGAGAACTTTTCTTCTGACATACATGTCTCTCAAAAAAGTGCTGACTTGGAGCTCAGAGAGTTCAAAAAGATTTAAAATTACACAGTGTAAAGACACTGAGAATTGCCTTTTTGCTTTGGAGACCTGGGCAGGTTCAGGGAAACATCAGTGTAATAATGCAGTAACCTTGCTGATGAAGGCATACTGGTAATTGTTGATCTGTACTTCATCAGTGGTTTAAGAGCACCAACCCCTAGGCCTAACTTCTGAGTTGTAAGTAACATACCCTTTTTTTTGAAAGCAATTTTGTCTCACAGAGGCCAGGCATCATCTTCTGCATCCTTGTTGTTATTTTGTTCCAGTGAGTTAAGTTTGGACATTGAGCAACCAAATCGCCAGTGCTCATGAGCTGTAATTCTCAGTTTTCTAAGGAAGATACATGAAATGGAAATTGGCAAACTTGTGATTCCACTTCAGGGTGTCTGGTGAAAATATTTTGGATCGGTAACATATCTGAGAGAAGACTGGAGAATTGGCCAGACGTCCTGTATGTAACATGCCAGAAAAGCCAGAGCAGCATTCACTCACAATATAAATGCTTTTTAAAGTTTTAGGAAAGTTTAATTAGAAAAGTGATCATTCTTTCTGAAGTATGGCTTATAGAACTGGGTTATATAGGAAAGCTGAAATTATCCATTAATTGACAGCTCTATCCTGGGGATTTTTTCCCCCTTCAACATAAACATTTATCTTGAGCATTTTTTTTAAGTTACAGTAGACTAGAAGGTTGCCAAATATTTAGTGGTTTTGTGAAGTTGTTTGGTATTCATGTCTACTACAGTTCTACAGAAAACAGTTCTAAGAGCCATTTCTTTCACCATATGGCAATCTAGAGAGGGGTGCAGGATAATAAACTTTAAAGATGTTATAAAGAAAAATGAGACTTGAGCTGCTTTTATAATAATTTAACAAAAGAAGCCTTTGCAGAGGTTGGATTCATGTCCTGCCAATATTTATTACAGTGTTTATCATTAGGTCAGTGATTTTGCACATGTTCAGTCAATTCCAAAAGACAATGCTCCAATATTTTCGGCTCTCAGGCTTCCCGCCTTCCTGAGAGTAGATTGGCGGCTGACAGAAGCTCACCCCTTCCCCACCCTTGTTTACATCCCCACCAGCCCACAGCAGAACTGGGACAGTATAACACCAGAGCTCCAGCTTTCTTTGGTTCCTCTCCAAACACATCCCACACAGACCAAAGGTTGGGCCATGTCTGGCCTTTGAGAAGCACAGGCAAGGGAAGAGGGTGTGAAAGAAGCCTGTCCTGCATTTTGCCCTGTGGTGTAACGAGGTGTAAACACAGGTTGCTCGCTTCTCATTCAGGCAATGTAGAGGTTACTCACTAACCCAGAGATGCACTGACCCACCTTCTCTTTTAACCAAACAGATGACCTGATCCACCTTATTCAGACACCTAACTCACTGTTTTCACTCTGTAACTTCTGAGCTGGTCAGAGTTGTAGTCTTAGTGCTGATCACAGGTACTGGCCAGCTACTGTTCCATTTCAAACAGCAGCCTAGATCCAATGCTAAGGACATGCTCCTCATCAGCTAGTATCTGCTGCTGCCTGGGCAGGACAGGGTATGCTGCGCTTCCACACCTGCACACTGTGGAGCTCTGAGACAGTTTCCTGCTGTTCTGAGATGGCTCTTTACTACCTATTCAATTTATTTTTTTTTTAAGTGTCAGAAAGGTGCATGACAACAGGCTCAGCTGGTAGGCTCTGGTATAATAATTTGCAGCACTTGAGCGTAAAAGCTAAAATTGGAAACACTGAGGACAGAACTGAATTTATTTTAAACTGTAGCTGGGCTCTCAAATTAGCTATTCTGTAATCCCAGTTCCGTTTCAGGAATGCCTGCCTGGGAAATCCTGCAGACCATCTGAGGACAGCTTTCAGTAACCACATATTGTGTGGAAGAGAGTTTGCCTGGAAAATCTGGAAAAAAGTCCCAAGAGACAGTGATCTCTCAGGAAGAAGTGTCAGCCCATAGGAAGCAATACAATTCATTACTCTCAGCACAGTTTTTAATTCCCTGAGAGGCTCAAAGGAAGGTTTCTGTTATGCTACTGCAAATCATCTCACTGGAGACTCTTTACGAAGGGTCTTAGAGACTTATGGTTACAAATGAGCAGAACTGTTTCTTGCTACCTGCATTTCAAAAATCAGGTGTAAAGTTTTTATGTGCCTTTGCTATAAACTCTCTCATATGGAACACACTCATAAGCCTTTTGTGGCAGGAATGAAGTGAGAACAGACTTTGTTTATTTTTATCAAGTAGTGATGATATGCAAAAGCAGCTTTTTTTTTTTTATTATTTTATGGGCCTGGCCTTTTGTTCTCACAGACTGTTTGGAAGGAATATGAAGAGGCCAGATTTCAGGACAGACAGCAGTATTTCCTCTGTTGTGAAGAGGCGAAGTATCGGCTACTTCCCAAAGAATTACTATTAACTAAAGAATCACTAGTTCACTTTCAGGTCTTAAGCATTTACCCTTAATTAGTATTTACTTGCACATTCAGAAACACGGGAGTAACAGCAGACAGCAAGAAGAAAACCAACACTGACTTCTCTCCATGCCAGGCAGCTGCTTGCTGCGTTCCCTCTGTGTCTGACTCCAGTTTTTGATACACCATCATCCAGTTCTGCTGTGTCCTCTCCTCTTGCTTTGCCCTCCCACTTCACTGCAAGAGCTGACATGATACCTGGGCCTCCAGCTTGACTTGCAGAATTTAAGGGGTCAGTCAAGGCCATCTGAGACCCCCGTGTCCAATTCCCATCATCTACTAAAGAGCTACCACACTACCTCATCTCTCTGATGTGTACAGATTAATAATTTAAACAACATGATTTTCTACTTGTTAGGTAGTTAGGTTATGTATTTATTTCTCACACCAGCATAAGATTGCAGACTTTTTTGTTCAGTTAACTATTTACCACACTGTGGTTTCAAACATATGTAACTGCCTTTCTGAAAATCCATTTGTGCTTTGGGATCTCAGCAACTTGGTTCCACAGTAAAGACAAATTATAGAACTACTGGTAGATTAACTGTGTCCTAGCTTGGCCACAACAAAAGGGTTTTCATCAACACCCGAACGCGTTTTGTCATTAGCCAACTAATCGCCAGTGTTTTAAATATGCTTTGTGCTACTCCCTTCCAGGCTCCTAAAGACTAATGCAACTCTTTTTACCTGGTGCATAATTCACACTTTGTGAGAGATGATTTTTGAAGACACAAAGCCAAACCTAGATCTGGAAATCCTACAATCCTCTTGACTTTACTTCCATCCACAAAGAAAAGAAATACTTGCTCTCTGTCAGATGCCCTTATATGAGAGAACTTGTATCAGTATTTATGTTGGTGCGATTCCATATTCTTTACTAGGAATAGGATCAGATATGCAGAAAGTTTCCTCGCTGGGGATGTTCCAATATTGGAGCAATATGCCATAAGCACTATAAATGTCAGCAGTGATACTAGCTATATCACATACCCAGGGTAAAAAGGGTAGAAAGGGTAAGATTTAGTAATTTCAGGTCTCTACACCACAGTCATTGCACTTCTGCTAACACAAGCTATTAAATTAAAGTATGTAGGGGTATTAAAAAGAATAATTGGCACCATCATGAACACATGTAAGGCCAAGAGAGTAAGCTAATATCGATACAATCAGATAATTATACGATAGATTTAATTCAGGGCTCAATGACAGGCATATTCCTATGAGTTTCACATAAGGAACAATGAAACCTCATTTTGAATTCATAAGGACTTGCAAAACTTTGGAATGCAAAACCCTTTGATATATCTCAAGATTTCTCATTTTTTGTATAGTAAATCAGATGTCTTGTGCTTCCTACCTGGTGCTGTGTACTTTCTTCTATTACTTGAAGACAGTGGAAAGTCAGGATATTTTTCAAGTCCAAGGGGCTTTCAGCACCTCTCAAGGGCAGTGCCTCTGTCAACACAAACACAGTCTTCGGTTATAATTTAGCAAATACATATTCTGGGAGACATTTGATCAGAAAACTTCTGTGTGTGCCTAAAGTCAGAACCAGATGCAACATCATTCTTTTAATTACCTATGAATTTTGATCCTGTATATCTATGAATATCAATATTTAAGCATCTCCTTAGTCTTGCTATAGTCTGACACAAAGAGAGAAACACATTGTTTTCCAGCCCCTGAACACTTTTCCAGACTTCATCTTAAAGTACTGTGTTTTCATCTGTCCACAAATTCAACAAGGGAAGAGGATCAGCATGAATTAGAGCATTGTGTCTACTGTTGCACTTATTTCAGGACTTGCCAGTTCCATATTATAGGTGAAGTTTTAAGCAACAACCTTCTTCTGGCAGCACTCTGTAAAATATCTGCAGATGTAGGCTAGATCCCAGAAAAGACACCGTCATTTACAAGTGAGTCCTTGTATGTGCATTTGCAGTGGTGCCAATAAAACTCCAATACTTGCAGTTCTGACAATGTTTCATCTATTATTGAGACTGCAGTAATAACTGCACAGAGAGAAAAGTACCTTAGATTTTCCATTCTTTCTAAACATAGGCAACATTTTTGCTTTTCATGGACCTTCTCCCTTACATCCAATGCAATTTCCTTCTCCCTCTTTCTAACACTGGTGATGGTAAACCTGTTTTCTAGGCCTTGTGGAATGCAGGGGGAATCACTGTCTCTCTGCATTCTTTCAACATTGTTTAATGTCTTCAGATAACCAGAATTACAAGAAATACAGTCAGATGATTTGTGACAACTGAAAAATATGGTGACACACAAAAGGAAGACGTGAGTATCTTCAGTCATCATCATTACTAGCACCGGGCAAATGGACAAATGTCAGGATCTGAATTTTTAGAGGTGTTTTTGTTCTACATTACATATACAGGAGGGATTTAGATCTCAAGTTAGCTAGCTGGTTCTAGATTTATCAGACCTTCAGTTGGCAGCTGTGTTCTGTTCTTACAAAATCTCAGCTGTTATATTTTGCTTTTGCTATGACAAAATCAAAAAGTCAATCACAGGACATCTAATAAGAAAGAGAAACATTATGCTCTTTCCAAGTTTTTCCTCAAATAAAACATTAATTATTGCCTTTTAAAAATATTTTTCCATATGTCTAAGAGAGTATCAGACATTAAACATGCATGCTACACATACCTCACTAATATAAGTAGAGATGCTCACACTAGAAATAAGCCCAGTTGTCATCTATGTAAATATAGATATAAGTGATTAATAAACCTTCTTATTGCTCAAATACACAGAAAATAAACCACTATTCAGCAAGGTTGCAGTAGCAACACCGTTCTAAAAACTGTGTTTAAGTTTAACCCGGGCTAGATGTTACTCCTGTACTGTATTATTTACTATTAAAATTCCAGCATTAATTTCATCTTCTCATCCAGTCTGAATGATTCCTCACCCCAGATTCCTTATTTTCAAACATATAACATCTGCTATAAAGAGAAACTGAACTGACACATCTGCCAACATTGATATTTCGGCATAAATATCCTAAGGACTCCTTAAATATTGAGGGTTTTTTTTAATCTGCATAATGTTCACACTGCTAGGAATTACAAGACAGTTTCTCTTAAGTAAATCTACAAGAGATTTCTCTTCTTTGCTTGCACATGCAAACTTTGCCATCCCAGGGCGGTGTCAGGCTCTGGGTAACTGACACTCAAACACAGCAGATGGAGTTATCATTACAGTCTGTTCCCATGGCTTTATAGAGCTATCAGTATATTTTTTTAAGTAATAAATTAAAGAAAACATTTACCAGAAAGGGAAAAAAATAACACAAATTATATCCTATCATTTCAGACAGCAATAACTGCAACTTCTACTTTATTTGTAAAAAAATTTATCCAAACATACAAAGATGCAGAATGCCTTTTCTGATCCAACAGAAAGAAGTGAGGGAAGGAGACCAGGCTGCCTGCAGCTTCAGCTGGAGAAGCTGTACTGGGGAAAGCTTCTGTGTGCCTTTACAGCAAAGGAGCTGCAGGTGTCTGCTGGCTCCCAGGCAGGAGCTATGAACAGAAGGGGAGCTCACCTGTGAGATGTGCTCAGCAGTCCTCGCTGAGTTCATCTCAAATACTCCATATTCCTTTTTAAAATATTTTTTTTAAAGGGAGAGATAGGGGATTTTCATATTTTTTCTCTGTGTCACAAGGCATTGAGGTGTGTATGTTAAGTTGCAAGTTTCCAGTCATGTCTTGGCAAGGAGGTTGTAAAAGGACTCCATGTTCTTTAAATTTCGTAACTCTCCCGTGGAACTGTCAGCCCGGTGTTTAGTTAGTCCAGCAGCACTGAGGAAAAATAATTGCAGCAGTGGCAGTTCTGCCAGGCTTCCCACTTCTGTGTATTGCAAAGAGTTCCCTCACCCATCCACGCTGTCAGGGAAAGGGAACAGCTCTTGGCTTTCAGCCCTTATAATCTCCTACAAGAGGTGATAGCAGCACAGAACTTGCCTACACCCTACAATAGGAGGGCTGCTGTTTAAAGTGCCTGAGTCTGGAGATGCTAAGGGCACTGCTGAACCTGCCTTCTGCATATTTTTGAAGAGGGAGTCCTTACAGTCTTCACTTCTGTCTATACGACGGAAGAATTTGTAACACACTGGCTAAGAGAAAGGATAGAAAGCCAAGGGATTTTATAATGTTAGTATTGAGTTTTTTGGCTGAATGTTTCAAGTTTGTGTGCTTAAATTTACATAAATAAGGGAAGTTACTGTGTGTTCAGGCATACTTGTTTCAGTACACACGTAGAGATGAAGTTCGATGAATTAGCAAAATTTTAAAAGTTTTGGTCCCTCTGAGGGCAAGATTAGGGACACAATGCTGTCCCTTTCAGTAGGTTAAAACAAAAATCCGCTTGCAGCACAGCTTCAAAATCTTCACAGTAGCAAAATAGTTTCCATCCAAAACTTAATGGAATTAGAAGGCGAGTGTCCATGTGGACACCAGGGAAATAACAGCTATTTGGCAACAGCTTTCTTGGCTATTTTGCCTCTAGATTATCCCTTCGTTTCCATTAATTTTCCTTTTCCCACAATAATCAATCGCTAACCAACTGATTATCTGAGAATCTCAAACTAATTCTTAGATCATTACAAAAAAAAAAAAAAAAAGAAAAGCATACTTGCAATTTCCCGTTTCAGGGATTGAAAACTGGGCTTGACAATTTGGTATATAATTGACCTCGGCAAGGAACAAGTCAGGTTCTGCACTGATGGGAACAATCCTGGTCTCCTGGGAAAGGAATGTATGAGACAGAAGTGCCCTTTTGTCTCATGACTGTATTTTCCTTAAACAGAGTAGAAAAATACTAAATGAGAAAGGTTAGGGCATAAATACAGTTTCCACAAGACAAAAATAGAAAACAAAGTTGATAAGAAAAAACCTAATAAATGAGTGGAAGTGATGAAAAGTGAATACAGACTAGGAAGGAAAGAAAGAACAGATGAAACCATTAACTTGAAAAGGATCTAGATGTTATGGAAAACAAATCAGTGAAATATTGAGATGCCCTTAAGAACTGCAGACTAGGGGAAGGAAAGCTATGAACAGGGAGCTACTTGGGAGTAAGTAACAAAGATCAGAAAATGAAGCATGGATTTGAGTTGGTACCAACAAAAGAAAATTACTACAAATGTGGCAAAAATATTTAATGCTCTGTAAAATACCAGCTTTATGTGTATAACAGGCTGGCTGGTATTAAAATGTTTTTCTAGCTCCAGGCTTCACTTGACATTAAGAATGCTTGGAAATGTAGGCTACAGCTTTGCTTTTTCTAGCCCGGGCCTTTTCTGAACATGGCAGGCAGTACATGCTGCTTTTTCTGCACAATCTCATGTGGATGCCTCACTTTGAACGGCCTATTAGGTATGCTGCCACCATACCAACCTAGAGTATAGAAAAGATATGTAACCCTAAAAGATCAGTCTGACCAAATACAGAATGTACCAGCCTGGTACAATTGTTCCAGCAAATGACAACATTTGTGAATATGTGATGATGAATTTTCTAGATGTACCTCGATCAACATAAGAACCATGACCTAAGAAATACCCTCCTAGTGGAACTCTTAGCTATTTCTATGCAGTCAAGAATATTTTAAGACCACTTCATGATTCAATTTCCTTTTAAATATGCAATACTTAGCATGTATATTTTATCCTCAAAAAAACCCTAAGTGACCCCCTTGAAAGTATGCTTCACACTTAAGAGTTAACAAATCAGGTGAAGAAACCAGTATGCAGTTGAAGCCGGTGGGAGGACATAGTGTCAAGGTCAAGGGCAAATATCAAAATTCACTTCAGCCTTGACCAAAATATACTGACTCGGGGTTTTTATATGTGTTCCAGTTCTCTCTGCTGGAAAACAGTCCTCTTGATAAATGTCCTTACAATACTGTGATAGAAGTCAGGAGGTTCGGTGGTTGTTTTTTATTTGGTTGGGTTAGGGGTTTTTTTGTTGTTACAAAGGTTTTGAATACAGTTTCTGCACTCTGACAGCCATTTGCTTGCTGCACTGGTACAGTCAAGATTACAGGTCACAGCATGATGTCTGCTTACATGAGCTCCTCAGTGAACAGAACATAAAGTACAGAGGAGCTTTCCAAAACTTCACAGAAGCATAGGAAATTGTATGTTTTCCTGACAGGTAAAACATTATCCACCTTTGCCTTGAGTTACGAACCAGTAAATTTTCTCACAGCAGGCCTGAAAGATGAGGGCACTAACCTGCTGATATGCTCTTGTTCACCATACTCACAGCAAATCACTCTGAGAAATAGCTTGGCTTTGCTTTTTTTTTTTTTTTTGATAAGTACTGTATAAAACATGAGAAAACCCCACCCAGTGATTCACAGAACTGACATGCATATTGTTAGCCACAATTTTGTAAAGGCAGGCTTTCACCTGTGATACTGGGAGTTGTCCTAAATTTACAAGAAGAGAATTTGCTAATAAAATGCCACCTAAAGTGATTAAAGTACAAGAATCCTTATTGTGGTGTTGTCACCACACATACATGGGGCTGCAAAGCAAGGGTCCTTTCTCACCTTTGCTACTACACCAAAAACTGTGGGACAGGGTTTGCAAATGTGATCAGAAACTGAGTCTTGACAACGTTGTAGGCACTGAGCTTCCAATAGGCACAGCACTTAACCTAGATACTAAAGTCAGATGGTGTTAATACTCTTGAAATACAACTTGACATAGCGCATACTCCCAGAAAAGTATCTCCCTGCTTTCTAACTCCTTCCTCTTCCTTAGTGTTATCATATTCCTCATCATAAGGGTACAGGACCCAAAAATCATGAGTATCTGGATAACCTGAGCCACAGTGTATTCTTTTTTTGCCACCTGTAAATGCTCTATATAAAATCATGGTCTAGATAATTCTGACTCAGTGTGTAAATGCAAGAAGCAAAAACAGCAGCTCCCTGGCAGCCTTACTGATGTATACTGCTGACCAACAAAATGGAACGCAAGTCTCTGATCATTTGCCAGGGTCACATCTGTATGAAGAGAAAGCAGCAAGATCACAGAAAGAGATTTTTCCTTGTTCCTATTACCTGAATGGATTATGACATGTGTTTTACATTGGATAGGCAAATTGATTCATATAAAATAAAAGCTTAAAAGTATTCTATTGCTTAAGCCATGCTTTCCTAAGGTTTGTTCAGATTCAGAGAGGTATGTCTTACTTTCCTTTTCAAGCCTTCCTGCTTGCTGCCTGGGCTTATAAAAATATTTTCCTAGGGGGCTGATTAGAGGAGAGTTTCACTATTTTTAGCTGTTTCTTCCTCTCTCTAAGTATCATGGGATATCGTTATGAGCAAAGACGCCCATGAGTTCTGTAACCTTACAGGTTAGGAGAAGCAACAATGAGAAAAGAGTGTTTAAATATGAAAAACAGATGAAACCCAGTTAGGAAAGGCTCAAACTTATGAAACACCTTTTTGTTACTTGTTCAGCATTATTTTAGAAGTATGTAAGGAGATACAGAGTCTTCCTAAAGGTAAATATTGCACTTGAACTTGAGAGAACTATTTCTATTTGTCTGTTCTATTGAATTTTCTCAGCATACCACCAGATGACTTAATGTGGACTCAGTAGTCTCAAAGCAATTCCCTGCCACAAAACACGTCAAAAACCATTAACGTATTGGGAATGCTGACAATTCCTCTGGCAACCTCAGCGAGGAAGCCAGAAAGTCACCTAATATTCCTTGCCTTCCATTTCTCTCCTTGCAAGTCACGCTTTGGGCACGTTAATTTTGGGCAAACATAAACTGCTGCTGTAATATAAGCTGCACAAGAAATAAGATCTCCTGTAGTTATTTCTTCGTGACTAACACAAGAAGGGGTATCCTGCACCCGTGGAGTAAGGAGGGCTCCATAGGCACCCAGTCATCCTTGCATGGACCCACAACAGGGCTTACAAAACTTTCTTTGTGCTCATACTTAAGTCTTGTTTTCTTTTTGGAACTTGTCATTTTTATTAAGTTGCTCAATAAAATTTAATGGGATTGGAGTCCCATGCTGTGCTGAAGAGTTTACAATGTACAAAATACTGGCACTGAGAAAAAGAATGACAAGCTCATTAAAATATTTAGACATCGTACTGATGTAGCCGCTTTCATTCAAGAATTTCAAAAACACATTCTGATCATTAATCACCGCTCCCAGATGCCGTGTATAAAAAATATTACAGAACCAAATACAGATGAGACATAACAAAGATGTTAATTGACTCGGCTGAGCTTGTCTGGGATCTAATCAAAATATTCTGTTCAAATATATGGGTATTTCTATTGCTGTTGCCTTCAAATGGATTCAGAAGATTGACTACAGCTCTGGAAAGAGGAATCCAGACCCCCAACCAGCTTGCTCTGGTCACCATACCTGCCCTGACCCCAGAACGAACAAGGGGAATGAGTGTTGTAGGTCTGTGCTGAAAAATGACTTAAAAGTTGTCAAAGTATGATTTTATGGTTTTGATGGATCTTCTATTTCTAAGCAGATTTGCCATGTGCACACGCACATTTTTCTGTGGTTTCTTTCTTTTTCATATATCATTATGGTAGTAATTCCCCAAGCCAGATACATCGACTGTGTCTGCAACCTGATAAAGGCAAAAAGAGTTGGCACATTTCTGTGAGGTCACAGTTTAGCCTGGAGCCCGACTAATGGTGCAGACTGGAACAGAGATGACATCTGACTCTAAGCCTGAGCTAAGAATGCATCTCTAGTAGTTAGAGACAGCAATCTTTCTGTATCAAGTCTGGTAGAGCACCGCAGATGGGAAGTGAAATCTGCAAGCCATTCTGACCACCATCCTCTAGAGAGCTGTACTGGAATCAAACAGTGAGTCAGTTGTGGTAGGATTATACTTGTTCCAGGCAGGAAGAAGGTGGACGCAGGTATTTTGATAGCATAGATGACATCCCACTTTCTAGGGGACATCCTGCTTTCGGGGTAGCATGTTGCTGAGATTCCTGTAGGCATCATGTGTTGCTCCCTATTACTGACAGGGATGAAACAAAGTCGTAACTGACAAGGTAGATCCAGGAATATGGCTGCAGCGCTTTAGATGCCTGTGGACCTCTCTGCATGGACTCACAACAAACCTTGTTGGGAGACCATCCTTTATGCTCACATTTCTGTAATTTGTTTACCATTCTGTACACAAAGCATTTCCGTTAAGCTGCTTGGGTGGCCCTCAAGCATGGAGCACCTGTACATCTAAATAGATTACTTTATCGTCAGACTTGTTTGTGGTAAAGCTGTTATGGTCCAAGAAGAACAAGTCCAAGCAGCACTGCAACGGCAGCTAAATACCCTCTGGGAAAGTGCACACTATAGGGCAAGCCCACAGGTCACACATTGCTGCAGGTTCTTCCTGCGTAAAAGCTCCCCAGAACAAGCATACATTCTTCATGCAGATGCTGTGTATCTTGATTTCCATCCTACATAAATTCTTGCTATAAAGTCAAGAAATCATGTACATGCATTATCCAAATGCTTATAGACCATTTCACTTGGAAGAAAACCCAGCAAATTCTGAAATGGCAATTTTTAATTTTTTTCTAACCTTCTTTCCCCTTTCTCGATGACTTCTTCTGGAATGAGTGAACAGCTAGTCTTTCTGAGGAGGTCAAGGTTTTATGCTAATCTGTCATATAAGGTGTAAAGCATGTAAGTGTTGTTTCACAGGATTCCTTCAGAAGATGTTAATTCCAATGTCACTGTCTAAGATCTGGTCAAAACTTACAGATTGCCCACAGTAAAAACCCATGGGAAACTCATACCAGAAGAATGGCTGCTGGTACAGCCATGCTCCTTTCAAAACAGAAGTGGGAGCCAATAGGTTGATGGGATCTGTTCTTGACTGAAGACAAGTTTATTATTTTAAACTGCTTTTGAGAATTTCCCTGGGTTTTAGTTGGTAAAAATAGCAAGCTCTGCAAAGACACAACATAAGAATTACAATAAATAACCCCTTTTTAAATCATTGGTCTTATTGTTCCTTCACAAGTCTAAAACACGAAGAGAAATTTGCTTACGGCCATGGTATCATTCACACTAATACCCAAAGCATTAACAAAATAAATATGTTTGTGTGTTCATAAGTAATTTAGCCTTAGTCTGAGAAAGCAACTCTTAACTGCGAGAGGTTCAGGAAAAAGAGGTTAAGAAGTTACTGCCAAAGACTCACATGTAACAAATGCCCCTCTGTGTTAAAAGTGTATTAAGTAACAGCAAGACCTTTCTGTTTTGGCAACTGTAATTTTCATCTAGCTATCAGTTCCTAGTAGATTATTACAGATTATACTTGGCCCACTCAATGGGAGTCATGGTATGTGTGTGTGCCATCAGAAACAGGCCTCTGTAATGAATGCTGTCTCTTGAACTGAACTTCATAAGCAAATTGGGGTCTCTTCAAAGTGCAATGAAAGCACTGCTGTAGTTTTCACAGTCCCTTACATGGAACCTCACATTAAATATCACTGCACCAGAAGGATCCTGTGAGAGAGAGGTTCACAAATCTCATTTGTACTGTGTATTAATAACTGCTGTGTATGGTGAAGGCATTATGTGATAAGGATCCTGCAATGAGATACTCTGCTGTTAGTTTATTTTGCCAGTCAGATAATGCCTTCCTAGCTCCTACCTCAGAACATACAAGTCCTTCTCAAACCTTGTCAAGGCTTTTATGCAGCAGAAAGATTAGGAGACAAGGAAAGACAAGGAAGTTAAAATGTGAAAAAGAAAATGTGCTCGGGAGAAAATACAGCTGATGTGCCTCCTTCTTGCTGCGAATCCAGTTGTATAACATCTTCTCAATGCAATTGCCATGCCATTTCTGCATGCCAAGAAGAACTGTAGTATGGACACACTGGACAAAGGAAGGACTAATAGATCTACTGCTCTGCAGGTTACACATGCAAGAGCAAGGGATGTTGTTCATGGCTTTTAGCAGGAGGAACAATTGCAGATCCCACATCTGCTTCACTGAGAGCAGTTAATGGGGGTTATTCTACATAGATTGCTTTGGTGTCTAGACAAGAAACTTGTGCAGAGCTCCAAGGAGATTTTTACTTTGATATTTCCTCATCTCCTTCGACATTGCGTAACTTTGTGCCTGATGTAATAGCACAACCACAGGACAGGCAAATGCTGACAGCTCACCATACTGTAAGGCACATAGAGTCCAGGTTTATAGGTAGAGTCAAGTATTGTGGCCCATGGCCAGTCAGAAGCCAAGAACAAGGGAATCAGATAAGTGGGGCTTAGCATAAGGCAAACCCCTTACGCTTTGTTCTCCCTGGTGAGGACAAAGATAGTTATCATACTGTGGTGTTGGGATTATCATTTGAGGTAGGAAGGCCTGGCTCAGGAACATACTACTTGAGCAGGACTTGCAGCACAGAGGCAAAAAGATGAAAAAGAGGACCAGGATGAAACTGGCCAGACTCGGGATTCATTGCTCCACCGTAATGTGTTTCTTCTGTATTTGTAACTACAAAATGGTTCCAACTAGATACCAGGGTCAGAAGTAGGAGGGATGTGGCTGACTGCAGACCCACGTGTAAGTGCAACTTTTCATACTCTTGCTACCAAAAGCATCCTGGTATATCTTTAGTTTACACCGCTTCACCAGGCAGAGAAAGCAGGCAAGTTACTTGTCTGAGCTATGAGGCATGTAATAATCCAGTCCCAAATCTTTTGATGATGCTCAGGGAATATGAAAACAGCAATACATTCTCAATGTCAATATTACTTTCACTGAAGAACTGAATCAAGTAAAAATATATGTATTATTAATGGAAACATCAGTAAAAAATGGGTACTTTTCAGTAAAAAGTATGTGCTTTGAACTTTGTAAAGACCTGGTTTATTAGTTGCTGCCTGGGAGGAATATACTACCATGGAATTAACTTTGAATGAAGTGAATATAGGTCTAGTATTTTCACAGGAGTTGTCAGCTTTGCCAGTATACTACAAATGTGATGCACCGAAGTGTTGCCAGAGCTATAGTCCTTTCTATCTATGATTCATATTGAAAGGACCTGGACAAATATGCCTTTTGCCCTTGTATCTCTGACACCATCAGAGCCAGGCAGAGAAAAAGTGAGACTGAGTTTATTACCAGCCTAAGTGAGCTGGATGATTAGCTCCTTTGACTGCTGAAATCCCAAAACAACTCTGTAACCAAAATGCAACAAATTACTTTAAAGTGATCCTGGCTTGGAATCTGGTTTTCCTCTGGAATTACATGATACTGAAGAGATATTAAGTGGGAAAATTCTTTAAATGTTTTATCCCCACATAATATTAAAAAAAAAAAAAAAACTAAAATACTTTTCAGTTTGAGCTTTAGAAAGAAATTGATAGGCAAAGCCTTTAACAATTGCCCAGAATACCAGTGGTTGATTAGACTTTACTTGGTAAATCTGTGATTTAAAGGAATTCACAAACCTCTCTATAATTAATCACCTGGGAGAGGCCACATACTCAGGCAAAAGCAGAGAAGGTTCAAGTGCCCTTCTATTAAGCCATTGGATTTTGGAGACAGATTTGGCACCAGGTGTATACTGTAAAGAGCAAGGAGAAAAACAGAAAGGAGGAGACAAACAGCATGGCAAAGCACCAGTTTAGTAGATCACAGCTTGCCAGAAAGACAGGCATGGAGCTACCAGCCAAGTAACTGCTTTTTTTCAAATATGGTCAGATGAACATGATTTGTGTACATCCTTCATGGATAAGGAGAACTGCATCGAATGTGTACCCTACCATCATCTGGCTGTTTTTTCCAAGTGGAAATCTGGAAGGTTTTTGGCCTAATTGCTGGCATTTAAAGAGGGATATTTTACAAAATGAAATCACTTCATTCTCACTTTCCCTATAAGAAACTAATTGTAAAATGATATGGTTAGCTATTTGGTTAAATGTCTACATTAAAAAGGGGGGTGAATTCAGACAGCTACCAGGATAATATATTACCATCTGTATTTAGCACAGAAAAACCGACAAGCCTCCTCAAAAACCTTCAGATTAGAATCAAAGCAAAGCATTCCACCCCCAAAACAGTTTGCAAAGAACAGCCACAAAGTTAGTAAAAAGCTGTTAGCAAACACACTGAACGTTACCTAACTAATAATGCACCAGGAGGAAATAAAGTTACAAAAAAATCCCACAAACCCAACAACAACTAACAAAATCAGGCAGTAGATTTGACTGGAATACAAGTGAAAGGCATTACACCACTTCGCAGTTTCCTTTGTGCTGTGGAGATGGTTTGGGGGTTTTGCTTGTTTGTTTATCCTGTTTCCATGTTCCACGAGGAGAACAGACAGGTAGGCCTTCTGACCCAGTATAAATGGATTCCCCTCTACTGTAATATTTTAAACAGGTGCAATTTCTTTTGGATGTTGACTCTTCTTCATTTTTTTCAGTTAACAAAAGGCATATCCTGTTATGACTGCATTCTACTTACTCTATGTACTTGAACTTTCCCTAAACCTTCCTTTCTACGGAAATTTTTAAAAGTGTGTGTGGCAGGTTCTTTAATTCATTTTTAGCTGTAGCACAATATTGTATTTGGCTGCCTGATTAAGACTAACATTTACATGACATTTAGGGCGCACTATTTTCTAGACTGTCTGTCATGAGTTGATGGACGGCAAAAAAGCCTGGATGTGAAGTCTTGTATTTTCATCTGGAAGAAGGGAATGAGGACTGCTTAGATTGGAGGGGGGAAGAATCTGGGGCTTAGACAGCCCTATTCTCCTGTGTGTGAATGTGTGTGGGAAAAACATGTGAACGGAACTCATGTTAGTATCCTACACCCAGATCCTTTATCACGTCAGATGAATATATCTTTCTTAAAAACTTTGGTATCTTTTAACATTTATAGACTAAACCAACATATTTAAGAACTGTGGCTGGGAATTTCAAATTGAGTTTAGGGTGTGCAAATCTCACCAAAATGAATATTTGACACTCATTTCCCTTTGCAAATTCATTTTCATTCACTCACTAACAGCACCCGCACACTATGACAAATCAAATAAAAATTATTCCCTATAAATAAATTATTTCAGTCTCAAATTCTTTACATTGTTTAAACAACTTATTCTATTTGATAGATGCTAATGTTAAGGCAAAAGATAAGAAATTATTTAAACACTAGACTTGAGGTGGACTGTTGTTCATTTGCAATCTGATGTTCCCATGAGAACTTGAGAACTGCTTCTGAAACAACCCACAGGAAGTTTTATCCGTTTGTCAAGGGATACTGTCTGGTATTCAATTTAGCAAGTTTCAAAGAGAAAAAAAGAGACAGAAGGAAAAGGAAGGAGGGAATGGGCTTGCATTTTATCTTGATCCTTGTAACAGATATATAGGGGAATAGATAAATTTGATTTAAAAGTAAAAACTGCCTTTTGAACTATGTGATAAGTTAAATTCTTAGCCCATCTATCTAGCTAGTTAAACCATTACAAAAACAGACAAAAGGATTGATCTGGAGATAAGCAGGAACACTCCTTACCTCTCTGCCTTTTCTCACTTTGTGAAAGCCAGAGCACAGCAACAACATGTTACACAAAGCAACTTTATAGGATGCATCAGTGTCTTAGTACTTTGAGATTTGAAACTAACCATGCTCCGTGCCAGATGGACAAGACAGAAGTAGCAAACGGGGTGGCCCTAATAGCTTGTCTTCTCCACTTCCAAAATAATCCCTGTTGTGCTTTTTAGCCAGGTAACTTCTTTTTTTAGATAGTGATTTACAGCCTAACCATTGTGCTCAGAAACCCTTCCTGCTTGCAAGACTAGAAGGTTTCTTTAACATCTCTTCAGCCTATTTTGTCCTTTTGCAGAGCACAAGGAAGAACATGCAGATGTACAAAAAAAGATACATACCTACTGAAATCAGAACAATACACATTACTTTCTACCTCTGCCACTTTATAACCATTCCGACCTTCCATTTGAAAATGTGTATTACAGATGGGACTTACACATACAGTCATGTCAACCCAAAGCAACATACAACCTTCCACACACTGTGCTGAAACTTTGATTCATTCTATACATCCCACATTATTAAAAAACCAACCAACCAACCAAAACAAGAAGCAAACCTATTAAAACAGATAAGAGAGTCAAACACTCAAAAACTGTGAAATGTCAAAGGCGAAGTTAGTTGGTCTAGTTCTCCACGTGCATGATGACAGTATACTTAGTTACGTGATCCTATCTTTCTTGGGACCATTACAGAGTCTTTGCCATACCTCTTCACTTTCCTGCCTTCTGCCTCATCTTCTTCCCAGCCTTTTATCTTTCCTTCTTTTGGGCTTTTCAGGCTTGTCCTTTTCACTGTATGCGGATAGTCTGTCTTAGGCTGGGCAACTTTGAAAACAGCTGTCCTACTGCCGCTGTGGGACACAACTGGTTTGGGCAGCAGTGTGATGCTGTTAGGGCTGCAGATCCTAACTCTGTATCTGACAGTAAACTGTGTTTAGTGGACGTGAACTCTGCCCTCCATGTGTTCATGAACCTTTTCCAGACTCAGAGATCTTCCTCACATGAAATATAAGTTTCACTGATCTTTGGCCATGCTTTGTGGCAGAAAAGATTTGCAAAATATGCTGGACTACATGAAGGGGAAATGTTTTCTAAGCACCACTTTTCTTCCCCGCAGACATCAGACATGTGGGACAATGTAAGCCAAAGAGGCAGAAAGTGCTAGCAGAGGTGTAGAACAACAATAAAGTTCCTGGTGTCAAAAAAAAAAGTTGTCTTGGTATTATAGTATTATTGATCTGCTTATACCTGTGAAACAATTTTCTTTGACAAATTTCATTTCAACAATATTATTGTTCTAAAAGATGACCTACAGAACAGGATTTTTACCCCTATATGTAGCATCTTATTTTTTTTTTTTCTGGCTAACACTTTAACATTTACTTTGGAAGAAGATTAATTATTGAAGGGTGCAAGATTGAATGATGTGTGTCACTCAGCATTGCCAGAGAAATGTATTATGCTCTGCAGGCACACTGGCTTTCTTTTGACTAGAATATGTAATATGTTGAAAGATAAAAAGTCTCTGCCTGAAAAGGTATATGATTATTTATATGTTCTGTAAAGACTGAAAATCCAATGTGAGAAAATGTCCACTAGGAAAATAATACACACTGAGGTTTGTTATCTTAGCATAAGTCAGCATAAGTCAAAGGTTAAAAAAAGAAACCACTTTTTTTTATCACCAATGGATGCAGGAATTGGGAAGTTTTATTTACACACAACATTACAATCTTTTATGCTAGTAAGAGCCATCTGAAAACAAGTCTCCATATGAGCCCTATTTTCAGTCTTCCATTTTCCTTAGAGTCTATAGCTATGTAATAGCTTTATATTAAGAAAAAATGTAACAACTATTTGATATACGTCCTTTGCTTAGCTTTATATTGCCCTTGTCACCTTCTGCATGACTATTCTTCCTAAGTTGCTTCAGACCTTGCACTAAAATATGAGCTCTATGAAAGCACATTTCTTGAACTTTGTATTGCATTAACTGCATTTGGAATATCCTCATGATATAAACAACGTGCATACCCATAGAAAAGGAAAAAAAGATTAAAATCATGTTAGTTATAATTGAAAGCATTAAAAAAACCTGCGGAAATGCCAGAATGCAGACTGCACAAGTGACAACGGCATGCCCCTAGAAGAGGGTAATAATCATTTTCCAAACCATCTCAAAACTAATTTTGAGAGCAAAGGAAAAGAAACGCTTGGGACTCAAGGGTTCACAACAACACTCAGGAGGAGAGCATTGTTTAGATAGACCGTTTGATCCCTTAGGGCTTGGTTCCATTTCATTTCTTGCATCTCCTTCTCATGGCTTTCCTCTTATCCTAATGCTTCAAATCTTTGCTCCAGAGAATGAAAGACTCTAGAGATTCCTGATGGACTTAAGAAAAAAATCAACAATGGAGAAAAACAATGCAGTTTTCCCTAATCTTGTTCTTGGAAACATCTGTACCATTTAATCTGAAACATTAAAACAAAAAATTCAGTCTAAGACAGACATGGAAAATATCAGTACAAACAGTTCAAATTTGGCAAGGTTGATTCAAATGAAAATAGAGCCTTATAAAGGGACCTCTTAGGAAACCTCAAATTTAAAATGGGGGCATTTAACAGCTGTGCATTTAATAAAAGACTGTATGAAAAACAGTATAATGACTTTACATAACAAGAATCACATCAATGCATTATGCATTATTTTGCGGAAGGTATGGCCTTTCTAAGCACAATTTACATGCAAATGAGAAATAAAGGATTGTCTAGACTTAGAAATAATAAGATTAGTAATGACAAAATGAAGACAAGTCTGATGAAAAACTCAGAAATCCCAAGCAAAGGAATTCCAGGAGTCAGTCAGTTTTTAATTGCTGGCAGTAATGTGCATGACTGAGAATTTTGTCTAAAGAATAAGTCCACAAATTGGCAATACACTGGGTGTGTTTGTCCACTTAGAAGCACTTTTTTGTGTCACACAAGTAGGACTCTCTAGCTCAAATATTATTTCCATCTTAACAGATGAACATGCAACCTCAAAATCTCTCAGGTTACACAGACAACTAAAAATCTTCATAGGCAAATCACTTAGAAATGCATTAGGTATTAAGTGGAATGCATTTGCAACAAATTCCAGTATCTGCCAGAGTTTATGCACAAAAGAAGATAAAAATATTTAGAGCAGACAGAAGTATGAGCCCAGAACATGTACCACGGGAAACCTGAACACAGCTGAAGGATAATCCAAAAGGGACCAGCCCAAAGAATCCCTCTATTACACAGCAGTTGAAGAGGAATACCAGACGAGATTTGCTGACATAAGTCTACTGAGTGTCCTGGGAGACACAGAGAGTGGTGACATGCTTTAAGAAACCCCTGTGTCACAGGAATATCTCAGAAAAAGTCTATTTTATTTCTAACACAGCCTCTGTTCTGGTACCCAGAATGTGGCCTAACCAGAGGGGCATGTAGGCAAATAACTAGTACTGCAACTGGGCAGTTCCTCTTCATTCTTAGGACTTCAACACCGCTTGCCTATTGGGCATGGTGAGTGGATCGTCTCAGAAACTTGATTTCTCCTCTGTTGTTGCATGGAGGAAGCTATTACACAGAGAGTCAGCAACAACAAAAATGAAGTTGTCTCTGCATGCCATCTGGCTGCCCTGGAATGGAAAAACTTCACTGACCCTCTCCTCTCGAGAAAGAGTGAATCCCTAAATCCTACCCCTCAGAATTATTAGAGTGGTTAGCTCATGGGAGAACCATTTCAGCCAAGGCACTATAATATCTCTCATTACTGCTAAAGCAGGTATATAAAAATCAATCAACCTCATCAGAAGGCAGCAAGAAGTTGTTTGCCCCAGTTTAAGAGTTACATGAGCAGCACTTGGCCAATGTCAGATGCTAGTCAGCTGCATCTAGCATGGAGAGAGGTCCTTGAAAAACCACAGTGCCGACCTGCTAAGTGATACCAGGGTATGAGATATGTCTTGTGATAATACATGGGAATCTTGTGGTAAAGAATGAAGCTCAAATAAACTCCCTTACTCCCCTAAAATTTGAAGGACTGTCCCCTAGTGCAGAAAAGAAAAGGAAAGTTTGCATTTTATGACAATGAAAATTATAGTTCCTTGTGCCTAACAACACTGTATGGGTCTGCTTCCTAGATGGATGAACAAAACTTAATATCAAAATCAAGGGAAATACATTTGACAATATAAAAACATAAAAACATAGAAATGTCTGGGTTGGAAGGGAAGTCTAGAGATCATCTAGTCCAACCCCCTGCTGAGAGCGGGGACATCCTCAACTAGAGCAGGTTGCTCAGAGAGTTATCAGGCCCCACCTTGAATGTCTCCAGGGACTGGGCCTCAACCACCTCCCTGGGCAACCTGTTCCAGTGCTCCACCACTCTTGTGGTAAGGAACTTCCTCCTTATTTCT
>JAAGNO010007779.1:28125-50957 GCA_033439905.1 Ceryle rudis | reverse complement strand
CGATTGGCCTTCTGGGCTGCAGGTGCACACACTGGCTGCTCATGTCCAGCTTCTCGTCTACCAGCACACTCCAAGTCCTTTTCTACAGGGCTGCTCTCTATCGCCTCCTCCCCCAACCTGTATTGATAGTGGGTATTGTTCTAGCCCATTACAGGCCCCATTACAGACCCCTGAGAGACACCACTTGTCACTGATCTCCATCTGGACTTTGAGCCACTGACCACTACCCTTCCACCTTCCTTCCACCCTACCCTTCCACCAGCACCATCCTTCTTTTTTTTTTTTGGATGGAGTCCTATGTGGTCTTTTGGCTTGTTTATCTTTTCAGAGGTTAAGGTCAGAGTCCAGGTGCCTGTATTGGACTTGGTCTAATATGAGGTTCTGTTCAAACGGGAGCTGGCAGTTGCACTGGTTGTGGGAAGACGGTTGTGGTGGGGTCTGTATTTGTGATGGAAAAGGGCTTTGGACGGCTTCAGTGCTAGGTCCCTGAGAAAAAAAGATTTCCATGGGAGCTGGTGCAAAAGCTAAAACACAGTGCAAAATCCCCGTCAGTGATCTGTGTTGTGAAGCAGATGGGCTGCTGAGCCTTATTCCAGTTGGAGCTTCTACAGAACTTTGTCACTTGATGCATGATGTAATAATTAAGCCTAAAAGCTGTAAATATGTGCAAGTCTATTATACCAGTGACATATACATACATTAGATATTCCTGGGAATATCCAGAACTATGAAAGTCCTGTGGATTAATGTGTTAAATTTCCTGAAGTTCATGTCTCTTCAAGGACTGACAAGCAGTTGACCTGAGAGTCACAGATAGATTTGCCAGAAATCAAAGTAACAATTTCATATTTTACAGTTACTGAAAGCTGGTAAACTAACAGATTGTCATGAGGGAAATGGAAAGAGAGGAAAATATCTCTTCAGGTAGCACCAGCATATATGTACAGCCTTCACATTGATAATTATTGCTAAACCTTTTAATACTCTGCTGGAGTATATGAGTGGAGTACTCTCATACTCCACGTTTAACAGGAAGTGGGAAAAGACACAGTATCCATTTCATGTAAATCTGTGTTATGTATACACATTTTACCCAATAAATGATCAAGGGAGTCTAAATTTACAAAAATACTGTATGTTCTTTGTGGTTTCTGTTACTTATCTAGCATGTGTAAAGACCTATGAATTAAAGGTTAATAGTCACAGTTGCTGGTGTGAAAAAATTCTTTGTAACAAAAATTATGTACTGTTATAATAGTCATTATTTGAATATCAAACTTAGTATAATTATATGTGTCAGAAAATCAGTTTAGCTAATGCTTTACCTTCAATTTAAAAGAAGCATTTTTCATGAAATACAAATTACACCCAGACCATTTGTGCTGATTTTGGCTGGGATAGAGTTAATTTTCTTCACAGTAACTAGTACAGGTCTATGTTTTGGATTTGTGCTGAAAACAGCACTGCTGGTAGTACTGGGATTTTTTTCTTATTGTTGACCAGTTCTTACACAGTATTTAGGCCTTTTCTGCTTCTCCCTCACCTCCCCCCCCCAACTCTCCCACCCCAGTAAGTGGGTTAAGAGAGCACAAGAAGCTGGGAGAGGGGACAGCTGCGACAGCTGATGCCAGCTGACCAAACGGATATTCCAAACCATATGATGTCATACATGGCATATAAAACTGTGGGAAGAAGGAAGAGGGGATGGCATTTAGAGTTATGGCATTTATCTTACCAAATTATGATGGAGCCCTGCTGTCCTGGAGATGGCTGAACACCTGCCTATTGATGGGAAGGAGTGAATGAATTCCTTGTTTTGCTTTGATTGTGCATGAGGCTTTTGCTTTACCTGTTAAATTGTCTTTATCCCAACCCACGAGTATTCTCATTTTTATCCACCTGATTCTCTCCCACATCACAGTGGCAGGTGAGGACTAAGGAAGTAGCTGTGTGGGGCTTAGTTGCCAGCTGGGGTTAAAGCACAATACTCTTCTAGTTATAAATTAGTCTCACGGGCACACATGCAAAGGATGAAATTCACCCTCAGATCTGTAGTTCCCTGATGGCTCATTGTATGTATGCATGAATACTACTAAAGGACAGAGTGACTGTCAGACAGACAGATCAGACACCCTGTATGGTGGAAATCCCCTCCTCCATAGGTTATGATCCTGGTCTCAAATACTGTAGCATTTTACTAACTTTTTTATCAGACCATAGCACATACATGGCTAACCAAATAGCAATTTCTCAGAAGCAAAAAGTTCTACAGTGATCAAAACAAACAGGCTGAAAAGATGGGTTTTAAGACTTCCAGTTAGAGTCCTTAAATGCTAAGAAAGAAGTTCAGAAATTCCAGGAGAAGACGACTCCATTCAGAAATTTTATAACGTCTAATGTATATACAGAACTTTTGAATTGTCATCCTCATGGTCTCTATTTTGTTTCAGCTCTTTTATGAAACCACACAAGATTTCTTATTAAAATCAAATCAGTGCTTGATTATTTTTATTCTAACTCGTATCCACAGCGAGTAAACTGACACCATAAGTGTCTGTGAATTTAAAACCTTGATAAAAAGTATTATTAGCATGTGGTCTGTCTTTTTCCTTGAAATTGTCTTGCTAGAAGCAGACAGGAAACAGAAGAGAGAAGGAAGTGGGACGGTCCCTGGGCAAATATAACTTTTGTTTTGATATCGGTTGCTGTAAATATCACATTAGAAGTATTAGGGAGACCAAGCTGGTCTAGAATGCTGCAAGCCCTATGCTTGCATAAAGGCATAAGGAGTGAAACAGTTTGGTATATGAGTAATTTTTACTGCAGAGTCCAAGAAAAGGGGTTGTAATGCACAGTGCCTTCAGTCATTCTCACAGTGCATTCATTTATTCTTATTATTGCAAGGAAGCAAAGGTGAAAGAGAGCAGATACACAGTGCAGAATGCATATGTGAGGAGTCCTGCTGTGGTAAGAGAGAACACTTCAGTGTTCTGGCTCTGCTGCCGGCACTGCAGCATCTCTTTCAGTCAGCTGTGCTGGGATCAGACTTTAACAAATACCTGTGCAGAGGGGTGAAGCTTTGAATTTCTATCTCTTAGGAAGACAAAGAGTGCAGGAAGCCTGTGTCCCTTTATATTAAAGGAGGAACTCTCAGATATCATCCCTCAATGTAAGAATTTCTCTGTTGGAGGGAGGCTGCATTAAAAAATAGCTTTAAACACCTTTGCATTTCTCTTTTCCTGGAGCAGGCTTCCCTGGAATGGATCCAGTCTTAAAGGCTGCTCCCTCTTGGACAGGCCATCAGCATCTTTGAGGTACCATTAAAAGTTGTAGGGCAAGGTTTTTTGGGTGCACACCTGGCATGCCTTTTTCTTCCCAAGTTACAAGAGAGCTGTTCATGTGTGCAGTTACACACAGAAACATCTACTAATGGTCTAACCCAAACCAGGGACTTGTTTATGAAATATTTTCTTATAACTGTAAGAGGTAGGCAAATTCTGCAAGATTTCTTCTGGAGGAGAATCTCTCCTGATAGTTGATATGAGAAATTTCCTTTAAGATGAATGTGAGCTAAGTCAGGAAAGAAGCCAACAGAACTTGAAAGGAAAACATATTACTCATTCTTACTAATTTTCTGCAGTAACCTGGCCATTTTTAATAGAAGTTTCTGAAACAGTAATTCATCATAAGCTGGCTCATGTTTCTAGTCTTGGTACACTGAGCCTGATTTTTCTAAGAGTATGATTAATAACTTTTTCTGCCTATTTGTGGTTTACCATGAGGTCTGTCAAATGCTTTAACTTTTACCTCTAACTGTTGTTCTTCATATTTTGCATTAAATAAGTACATCTGAAAACTCTTATAATCCTTATGTTTTAAATCTCTGGTATAATGTATTGTTGGGCTCTTATTCAAATGACATTTCTTGCAAAACCTGGATATGTTATAATAAAATTAGCTAGTCCTGCAGTGTTAAAAATTCTGATTACATCAAATTTAGACACCTTATCAAAAATGCAAAAACATGACAACTGTACTTTGTGTCCTGGTGGCTGACCTTCCTTTTTCTATTGTCTTTGTTAAACAGAAATTAATTTCACCTGTAGGTAAATCTAACAGAGCATAGCTGTTTGTACATTCTATAGCTCATTTAAATAATGTCAGTGTAGTTTTGTGATGATTTTCACTCTAGCTTGTTTAAAAACAAGGACAAGAAAAAACTGTTCATATATTCAATTGGGTTTTCTTTCTTATTTATGAAAGATGCTTTTGACAGAAATGATAATAGATTTAGTGATCTCTGTCTCTCATCATCACCACCATGATGTATACATGTAATGATAAGATATTTTTAAGGCTCAAACATTTTTCCAGTTTTTCTTGACACAATAAAGTCCACATCACTTCCTCCTTCTGCCAACAGTCTGAACTTCTCAGTGACTGAATGAAGATGAAAATGGGAGTTATTAGTCATGAAAAAAACAAACCACCTGTAGTCCTTGCTTGAAGAAGCAATTACAGTAATCTATTTCTATTGTCATAATTTTGCTGGAAACATGAAAACAAATGTGGTTACTTGAAATTGAATAATGTTCTAAGTAATTTATCAAGACAGTTATTGTTACTACAAAGCCAGTGCAGAGTAAGAAAAAAAATTATCAAGTAGAGATAGAATGGGTGCTTTGCAAATAATTTATACAATTTGAAAGTGACAATTTTCACTGGTTTTGATCATCACAAGTGTTTTTCCCCACATTCCATTTTCCTCCTAATTATCATATCTCAAGGTAACCATGTTGTTATACCACTGGAGATAATTGTGTGTATGTACATATATGTGTGTGTCTAGATATACTTGCTACCATTTTAAAAAGCAGTTATTAAACATATTATTATCTTTTATCAGTAAATCATCCAATTTTGCAGGGCTGTTCAGTCCAAATATATTTTCAACACAGTGTTTATTTGCATTACACCCCAGAATCCATTTCAGGGAGACTGAAATTGCAAAATCTTGCTACACATTTGTGAATGTTACTTCCATCTAGAATGTACTTTAAAAATAATTTCCTCCCAATTGGCATCTGTTCAAATGCTTTAGTTACTTCTTTTACATCAGACTACTTGGAATAATGGTTTCTAAAAGTTTTTTTTTTTTTAAAAAAACCCCTATATTTCTTCATCTAAGACAATATAACAGCAAGATTTGTTTAAAAAATCAGTCAAAACCCAACAAATATCCCAAGTTGCATCCTTTAGTATTTCTATTAGAAGCATGATGTTCTCAACTTTTTTTAATAGATGCCCATTTGAAAACATTTGTCCTCAGGTAGCATATGTAATTCTGACAAAGCATGGTTTACTCCATTCCCGTCTAGATCAAATACAGTTTATGATGTCAAGGCAAGCAGTTTTCAGAACTGAAAAGTTTCTTGCTGCTTATCCTTCGTTCCAGACATGATACTGGAGATATTTTAAAGGCAAGACAAAAATGGCTGCCTTGTTTTCATTGCTTCAGCAAAATAATTTTAGTTGTACAGGAATACCCAGCACTTTAAAAGTATTTGCATATTTTTAGCTAGAGGACTGAGGATGTGGAGGAGCTGGATTAGCGTAATAAGCTATCATGCTCCAAGCTCCCATTTAGTTTAGCAAGTCAACAATAACTTGTTTTATAAAAAATGAAGTGCAGTAAAAAAATGTTCAAGAGAAAAGTGTTTCAAGCAATTCTGCTTCAGAGTCTCTAGAGAAGAAAAGATTAAAGGACCTGGCTCTTTCTGCTTTAGAAAGAAGATGTGTGTTCATGAATACTAACAGAACTCTAGGTCTGGGAGGATACCTGACTGCTTCTCTTGTCCTGAGCCCACTACTGAGTCAACATAAATGCAGAGTTTGAACTATTCTGCTATATCTAGAGGCTATAGCAGAAGTGACAGTGCTTGTGAGACCTCCTGTTTGCTTGGATGAGGCTATGACATTGCATCATGACATCTTATGACACTGAAACAAGAGAAAAATGGTCCCTGCAGGTGTCTAAGCCACATTCCAAGTGCTGCATGCTGCAGCATCACATTTAAGGAGGACCACAAGTACAGGATGACCCTTACCCCTTACCACATGCAAAATTTTCCCTTTCCATCTGGTCTAGAACTGCTCCAGGACATGTTGCACCAGGTAAGCAATCAGGTGATCAGCATGCCCTCACAGCCATTCTATGGCCAGTATAGATGTTGCTACTGTGGCCCAACTCTAATATTATCTTATAGGATTCCTTAAAGAAAAGAAGAGGATAGCTATGGAAGAGTGAAATATTCTTTCTCAAAATTTCACAGATAACTAAAAGGAAATGTGCTGCACCTCCAGTTCTGTTCTGTCATTAAATTCTGCTTCTTACTTCCATATTGAAAGACTGGGAAATCAGATGCCACATTTGTTAAGAACAAGCCAATGATTCTAACAGCCCAGTGAGGAGACATTAAGAACAGTTCTATCAATATGCAATTTTCTTGCATTTATGTTACATCTACAGTGGCTTTAATTAACAAAACCAGTCTTCTTATGGTTTCAGAGTCATCCCTGATATTAACACTGTCTGGTTTGTAATAACATCTATAAAGACTTCTTTAGAATTCTGAAACATGCACTGCTGTGCATCTGATATTTTTGAGTTAATGGCTCCAGCAAAGGCATTCTACCATAACTGAAGATTTTTTGTTTGGGAGTTAACCGGTTTTATGATATGGTAGATAAGCAATAAAGACACCTATGATGTCCATAATGATACTTGCTGGGCATCATTCCTTTGGCAATGGATTATGCTGTGCACTACAGCTTAGAGGAATTATAAGCAAATGCATGAGACACTGAAGAAAATAGTCACATGAAAAGATTCAGTGAAATGAAATTCCAAATGCCCTCTAATAACATGGGCAAGGTTTAAAAGTGCCAAAGCTGCATTTTCTTATTCCTGATTTAATAGGTTAATTCCATTTTGTTTGCTAACAAATGGATTGGATTCAAAACACCAGCAGCAATTTTGACAATTATTTACTTTGCAGCTCTGAAGTAATGGCAAAGGATCTAAGAATTATGGCCTGAGGATCTATGTGTCTTTGCTTATTTGCTTTTACATGAACAGTTATTACTAATAACCAAAAATTTACTTCTAAATTAGCCTTACAGGGAATTTTACAGGGCAATTGCACTGGGAAGGTGTCATTAGTATACTGACTGTACTCTTGGTTATTTGATTCCATGATGGATATGGCTTTCTTCTGTTTCTGTAGAGTGCTTTGCCATACACCAAGTGCACTTTGGCTTGTATAAGCATAAATTCAGAAAAAATAATGTAAAATTTGTTTGGCATATTTATTCATGCCCTTTAAGTGCCTTTTCATCAAGTAGCTCACACCTAATAAATGGAATTAAGTTGTTTTAGATGGGTAATAGCATTCAATTCAAAGTACTTACCATTTCGATTCAAGCCTATATTATTTTTAAGAAAATTAACTTCATAGTTTCGTAGTCAGATCTTTGTGTCAAAGATCACTTGAACACATGAGTTTGGTGCTTCATTGAGTTAATTTTATATTAATTCAAAGTTTTACAAAGACCCTTTATGATTTTTTAAAATCATGTGTTATCACTTTTTCTCATTAGAAGACAATGCAATCTTTCTTTTCTTGCTATTATCACTGATGTTAACTTGAGCAGGCTCTTGTTTAAACAGTTTGTAAACTCTGACTTTTGTTCTTCCATCTGAAACTTCTTCCATTTCTCTATTCAAGTGTTTTTGCAGAGCAGACTTAACAGCCAAGCTCTTGCTGCATGGTTCCCAGAACAGCTTCTTCTGCAGTTCTCTAATCAAACAGCCAGGACATGATATTAATATGCATTTATGTACCTTTACAGTGGCAGGCTTGTTTTATGCTGTAAATGAGAAGCTGGTCCTTCTTAGTTTTACTGGTGTTATCTAAAGCTTTCGGTTTTAATTTATCTACTAACATATATAAATTTAACAGATATAGAGGGATTCTAATGTTTCCCTTGTGGGACCCTCCTTCTCCTTAATAAACCCATTAACATTTCATTCTAAATAAATAAAAGTGCTACAGATTGGCCGAACAATGCAATTTGCTGAGGTAACACGAATGCTGTCAGATCAGTATGTTAAAAAATGGGTGCCTGAAGTTGTGAAGTAAATATAGGAGATTAATATTAAAAAATCTGATTTTTTGATGCTATGGTGCATTTAATACTCACTGAAACTTGAGTGGAGTTTGAGAATCTCCAGTCCTTTGAAAATGCTTGTAGTTGTATTCAAGTATGTAAAAATATGGTTATAGGCCCTATATTGGACTGAGGAAAGTATGAAGATTTGAAAAAGGTGTCTTAGGCAGCTTTCATGTAATTTATAAAGCAGAGCTTGGTCACATTCTTCTTAATTTCATCACATATAGAAAGTTCTGCCCCTCTTTTCAGTATCTGTAAAGATACAAAGTATATGTTTGGTTAACACTCATCACTGCTTACTACTCCTGACAAACTTGTTCCTCAAAAGGTTGGTTTGGAAATAGAAGATGGGATAACCTATGGGATAGCAAGAAATTTGGAAAACCTCAGCCTCTGAAGAGCCCTTTTCTTGCTTGCATCTCGTTGTCCATACCTAAGGTCCAGCTAGCCTACTGCCAGTAACTCTTTTATTCAGATCTTAGAATTTCTGCTAACTGAATGCTTGGCTTGGAAAATGCAAATATTCTGCTCCTTTTAATAAAATATGTGATTATTTATTTATTTACAGTGTAACTTTTTTTTTTAACGGTACAATAATGACTAGGAATAACTTTGATCTTAGTAGTTATCTGATTCTAAACTCTAGTCATGTTTTGAGTATTCATCACCGGTAGTTACAAGGAAATTAGATATACAGTGACTTTACTTAGTAAAAAATTATTCAACTTTAATAAAAGTGAACCATAAGCTAACTTTAATGAATGGCTGCACATTGCATGATGGTTTGATTCATAAATAAATCCTTTTGCCTTCATAGTTTCAAGTGAACTTTTCTAAAATACATACTCAGTTAATTAACAAAGATTTCTTTTTTCCTTTCTTCTTTTTAACAATATTTTAAACAAGAAGCCCTTAGCAAAAGAGATAAACATCAGTGCTCTAAGCCTGTTACCACTCACATGAGCATTCAATTTTAGCCACTATGAAAAAAAACATGTCAAGATAAGGATGAAGTAAAGGAGTAGGTCCAAATCCCATTGAGGTCCCTAGAAACACCTGCATTTAAGTTTTAGGTTCCATCCTGTCCACACTGTATTCAGAAATATCCCAAACACAATCTAAAGTGACAATGAAATGGCCTCAAACTATTCTGTTTTCATAAATCCATTTTTATTAGAAAGGTTTTTTGGTTTTTCAGAAAGATGGACTTTGGATGCAGGCACAAATTATGGAAGATCATTCCACTCTTGAACTTCACCAAAGCACTTGTTTTTCATAAACAACTTCTCATAACCACATATATTTAGCTTTTCATTGGGCTTTAGCATGACTTTTTAACTGTATTTGCTCTCAGATCCATATATGATGGAGTTATTCTACTGTATTTTTTTTCCTTTTCTCTTTTTAGTTCTTAATTGCAAAATTGCACATTGGAAACAAGGAGGAGAAATTAGTCCTTTTGTTTTGTGGAATCTGTGCTGTGCTTGAATCTGTAGGAATTCCAGCATCCCTGTCATAGTACAGGTCTCAGCTCACTTGGAGTTTCACCAATAGATGCTCAGGTGAGATGGGATGATCAGCATGTAGTGGTGAAACATATTCTGTAAGCAGTTATTTCTTAAATAAGTACAGAGTTTTTCAGCATTTGATCTACTGCTTTGGAGGAATAGATGTAACATTGCTTCCCCCTTATTATTTGTTGCCTCTGATCAGGAGCTGGCCAAAGCACTTGTACTGAAATAAGATTTTTATTTTTACTCAGTTTGCAATTAAATACATGTTGGTGGCATTCTTCAAGTGAGTAAATGAAATAGATATATGCTAGGAAAATGTATAGTAAATTTCAGAATATCATTATTGGGGTAAGTTTACTTACCCTAAGTGCCTACTTAAGTGAAAGTTTATGTCTGGGTGTCATGTTAAAGGGTAAACTGGCAGAATATAAACTCCCTTGTGTTCCTGCTTGTCCTCAGATATCAGAGGGGCTGGGGGTGGCTAGGATTAGATTCTGAGTGATATCCAATTTGGCACTATTAGTCTGGTCATGTTCAATTTATTGAACTACCACTATTAGGGATGCAGTAATAGCGCACAATGCTTTCAGCTGAGTTGTGCTCCATGGACTCGCATAGCCAGACTTAAGAGTTTGGCAGCACCCAGTGAGAAACTTTTACAGCTAGCTTAATGAACAGTGCAGTTTATTAAAGCAACAGAAGTATGGATTCTTATGGATTGCTGGTGAGAAATACGCTGTCTGCAAAAGCACATGCAAATATTGAGATTATGAATAATATAGTGCAAAATCAGAAAACTAATCCATATAGAGATTTTCTAGGTTTTCTTCAGCTAGTGCTCAGTATAGTCTGGATCTTACTCAAAGGTATCGCTATGGGGGGGGAAGAGAGGCTCAGCCCATCAGCTGTTCCCAGAACTCAGAGATGGTCTGTGATGGTATCTTCCCTGACTTGTTCACGATGACGTCTTCCCTAACATTTCCCCTTTCTTAAGGCATTTTTATATTATTTGTTATGTTCAAGGTGGAGCTTGAGTGACTCTAGTCATACATACCTTTATTATAATTGGTGTAAAATTATCTCACTTTTAAAGGTATAGGTTAAGAAAATTCGGGGCGCGAGCTCAGTGAGGGGTAGACACTTTGGCTATGGGTAGCCTTTGGGATGGAGGTGTGTTTTGATATTATGATGACATTATATTAAGCAAAGTTCACACAAAGGACAGCATTTTGTAAAAAAAAATGTCAGGTGCCTTTGGCACAAGGTAACAAACAGGCAGCTTATTATCTCTGTGGTGCTATCAAGTTCCCATCTCTGCAGTGATCCACAGAGCCTGGCTGCAGGGTCTTCACTCTGCTCCACCCTCTGTGCTGTTTCATAGGCAAATGCTGTTCAGGGAACCACCATGGAATGGATTCTTACTCATCAGTTGCACTCTGCCTAGGAAGCTTCTGCAATATTATACCTTTCCTTAATGTGTGAACAATGTTGTACCTTTAACATGATTTTAATTTCTAAGTCACTTCCAGTAATTATCCCACACTCGTCTAATGCCATTGTTTGGACTGTAAAGACTACTGTAAAAAAAAAAAAAAAAAAAAGAAAAAAACATTAAAAAGATTGCTCCATCAGTGCCATTTCTTTTTAAGCAAAGATATGAAGAGAAAGAAGCACATGTTATTAGGGCTATGATAGGAAACATGCTATGAAAAACATCACCTTAGAATCATTTTGTATCAGCTGATTGGAATTGTTTTCAACTAATATGTGTATTGTTGCCATGTTCCCTCTACGTGGTTCTGAACCAGAAAATGAGAAGCGGAGAGAGAGATGTCAGTATTATTGCTTCCATATCATTGACATATCTTATAAAATATTTCAAACTTTGTGAGGAAAAATAGATTAATTAAATGGTTATTTTTACCACATGTGATCTTTTGTATTAGGCCATTATTCAAAGCAGAACTAATGTGAGGAAATTTGAAGACCTGATACTTTAAAACCATATTAGAAGAGATGGATATTTCTAATTGGTTTGTTCCACTTATTCCTTCTTATTTATAATGAACCAGATCTGCTTTTCTTACACTGTTACCAGTGCACTGACATGTACCTTGAAATTCGCTAATAGAGTCCAGGTGTAAAGCTCTGTGTTGCTCTGCACAAGTATCAACAGAGAAATATGTCTTACATAGCAGTAGCTGTTCAACAGCAGCTCTAGCACATTTTTGTGCTTTCCAGTCCTTGCCTCTTCCAGCTTGTAGAAAGGCCCCTACCAGAATTTAGACCTGGCTGCCATTTCTTAGGGAGCCTTTCTGAGCTGTCTAATGCAACCATAGAACAATTTGAGTTGGAAGGGAGCTTTAAAAGACATCTTGTCCAACCCCCTGCAGTGAGCAGGGACATCTTCAATTAGAGCATGTTACTCAGAGCCCTGTCCCACTTGACCTTGAATGTTTACAGGAATGGGGCATGTACCACCTCTCTGGGCCACCTGTTCCAGTGTTTCACCACCCTCATTTAAAAAAAAAAAAATCCTTTTATCTAGTCTAAATCTACCCTCTTTCAGCTTAAAACAGAGGCCCCTTGTCCTGTTGCAACAGGCCTCGATAAGAAGTCTGTCCCCATCTTTCTCACAGACTCCCTTTTTAATTACTGAAAGGCCACAATAAGGTCTCCATGGAGCCTTCTCTTCTCCAGGTTGAACAGCCGCAATGATCTCAGCCTGTCCTCATAGGAGAGCTGTTGCAGCCCTCGGATCATTTTTGTGGACCTTCCCCAACAGGTTCATGTCTTTCTTGTGCTGAGGACTCCAGAGCTGGACACAGTACTCCAAGAGCAGAGCAAAGGGGAAGAACCCCCCTTGACCTGCTGGCCCTGCTTTTTTTGATGCAGCCTGGGATACAGTTGGCCTTGTGGGCTATGAGTGCCCATTGTCGGCTCATGTCCAGCTTTTCATCCACAAGTACTCCCAAGTCCTTCGCCACAGGGCTACTCTCAATCTCTTCATCTCCCAGGCTATGTTGATACCAGGGGTTGTCCCTGCACAGGTGCAGGACCTTGCACTTGGCCTTTTTGGATGTCATAAGGCTCACAAAGGCCCATTTCTCAAATCTGTCCAGGTGCCTCTGGATTGCATCCCTCTGGCATGTCAACCACACTACGCGGTTTGGTGTTGTCTGCAAACTTTCTGAGAATACATTTGATCCCCCTGTCTATGTCACTGATAAAAATATTACACAGCATTGGTCCCAGTACAGACCCCTGAGGGACACCACTCATCACTGGTCTCCATCAAGCATTGACCACCCCCCCCAGATGCAACCATCCGACCAATTCCTTATCTACAGAACAGTCCGCTCATCAAATCCCTGTCTCCAATTTAGAGATAAGTTGGGTGGGATCATGTCGAAGGTCATAAAAATGTTCAGACAGACAACATTGCTCTACTCTTGTCCACTGATGTAGTCACTCCATCAAAGAAGGCCACTAGATTGGTTAGGCAGGACTTGCCCTTGGTGAAAGCCATGACAGCTTTCTTGAATCACCTCTCTGTCCTCCATGTGCCTTAGCATAGCTTCTAGGAGGATCTGTTCCATGACCTTCCCAGGCACAGAGGTGAGACTGACAGGTAAGTAGTTTCCATGGTCCTCCTTTCTACCCTTTTTAAAAATGGGTGCAATGTTTCCCTTTTTCCCACGAGAAACTTCACCTGACTACCATGACTTTTCAAGTATCATAGAGAGTGGCTTGGCAACTACATCAGCCAATTCACTTAGGACTCTGGGATGCATCTCCTCAGTTCGCATAGCTTTATGTATGTTCAGGTTCCTCAATGTGATCTTCTCTTACTGTGGAAGGGGCTTTTCCACCCTGGTCCTCATCTCACAGTCCATCAGCTTGGGTGGTGTAAGGAGAGAGGTTGCCAGTGAAGATTGATGCAAAAAAATTGTTGAGTACCTCAGCCTTCTCTGCCTCTCTTGTTACCAGCTTGCTGGTGTTGCTCAGCAGGTAGGGATATGCTTTCTTTGACCTCCCTTGTCTGGTTGACATACCTTTAGTGGCCCTTCTTACTATTCTTTACATCCCTTGCCAAGTTCAGCTTCAGTAAGTTCAGCTGTGCCTTGGTCTTCTTGACCCCATCCCTACACAACAGTTATACACTGGAGAACTTACAGTGTTGTAATGTGGCCTTCTCCTTGCTATGGAAGTAGGTCCTTGAAGGATGTTCTTCCTTCTGTTTATTGCCATTCCTATACCTTTGAATTTTCCTATAACCCCAGTTTAGGGTCATTTATGTGACTTTAGCAGCTGTTCTACAAAATTGATTAAAAATTCCCTCTCTCAACTTCTAGAGCTAAAAGAGTTCATACAGCTAATACCAGGGAAGTACCTATAGACAATAAAGTTTATTTGTTTAATTTCCATAAATAAGGTCATAGAGCTAATAGTAAATACTGACTAAGAAAAAAAATGCTCTCACCAATGTGTCCTGTCTTTCTGACTACAAATTCAAGCTTTGATCTCAATCTGATCTGGTTTAAAATGTTACCTGATCAGTACACCCTCTGCAGATAGCTCATGGGAAGACATTCCATTGTAAAAGTTATATAAGGACCTTTTGACATGTTTGGGAGGTGAAGAGACTGAACTCGATTCTCCTCTTATTTATAGTCAGGTCCAACTTTTTAAACTTATTATATGATCTGATAATAAATTCAGTACGAGTTCTTGAGTATTTTATTTTATATTTCTTTTGGAGCAAAAACTGTGAGAATGCTATCAGTTCTTCAGTGAACCACTTCGATAGCAACTTTTGTGCTTCTGACTCTTGCTGGTGTCATGGTTCTTTTGTATTTTCTCTATTACACTCTGTATTTCAGTGAATGACAGTTATTTATCTTCTGCTCTCTGAGTTTTTTAGAATTTATAAGACATCCATTGAAAACATATGACTGGTATACATCTGTCTGGAGAAAAGATTAATATATGTAATATAAAGATTAATGGCCTGATTAATTATGTCCTTTGTGAAAATCTTTAGGGAAACTTGATAGGGAGATTAGTGTAAGTTCACAGAGATCCAACAAGAAATACAAATCTCAGAGAAGATCTTTTTTGGCTAGCTGAGAAAGAGTAACTATAAGGGTTAAAATCCTGCCATGTGGTGTAAGAATTGCAAGCACTGCCTGACAGGTAAACTAGCCAGAAACCTACCCTGTTCATAGTATTCACATCATAGAATCATAGAATCCAAGAATCATAGATTCATAGAATAATAGAATGCTTTGGGTTGGAAGGGACCTTAAAGATCATCTGATTCCACCCCCCTGCCATGGTCAGGGACATTTTCCACTAGACCAGGTTGCTCAAAGCCCCATCCAACCTGGCCTAGAACACTTGAAAGAGGTGGCATCCACAACTTCTCTGGGCAACTTGTTCCAGTGTCTCACCACCCTCCCAGTAAAGAATTTCTTCCTAATCTCTAGTCTAAATCTACCCTCTTTCAGTTTAAAACCATTGCCCCTCATCCTATCACTACAGTCCCTAATACAACTCCAGCTCTCAGGCTTTCCTCACAGGGAAGGTGCTCCAGCCCCCTGATCAAGTTTGTGACCCTCCTCTGGACTTGCTCCACGAGGTTCTTATCCTTCTTATGCTGGGAGCTCCAGAGCTGAATACAGTACTCCAGGCAGGATCCCCCAAGAGCAGAGTAGAGAAGGAGAATCACCTCTCTAGACCTGCTGGTTATACTTCTTTTCTATGCAGCCCAGGATACTGCACTTCCTATAATACTAGTCTTTATTTTACCTCCTCCATTGCCCTCTCTTCCTGTTAACTGTATTCATTGTGGAGTGTTAATAGTTTTCTAGATTAATCAAGCAGTTACACTTTGCTGTGGTGGTGTTTGAGAGAAGGCTTTTGATGTCAATGAACTGTGTGTATGAATTATTTAAGAGAATTTCACTTGTTTACCAGCATGATTTGTAATGATGCTGCCTTTAACAGAGATCTCGCTTTTGCTGTCTGATTTTGCTATGCTTTAGTTTAATCAATGCAAACTGAGCAATAGAGGCAGAATGTCATATCTTATTTGAAAGTAAGTCCTTGACACAAAGTATGTGAATCTTCTATCTATTAAGAACAACTGAACTCCCAGGTTGTGGTGGTTTGTGGTTTGTTGTTTGGTTTTTTTTTTTTTTTTTTTTGGTATGTGGGGTGGTTTATTTTTTTTTTGGGGGGGGTGGGGTGGTGTTGTTGTTTTTTTTGTTTGTTTGTTTTTTTTAAGTAATCAGATAAAACAAAGTTGGCACCTACTCTTTCCAGGAATAATTTTTACAAAGTAGTATAAATAGTACTTATGAGATTAATTTTCCCTTTTGAGAGGATAACATATATCTGCATAATTGGAATGGTTTTACAGTAGACTGACAGCTAAAGGAGACTGTCCAAAATAGATGTGTCAGGAAGGAAAAATACGAAGCTGACTTAACATAAAAAATCCTTAAGTAATATTTGAGAATTTGAGGACAACTTAAAATGGGGCTTCTAGGATATTTTCCTTTTGGAAATTGTTTTTCATCTGGATAGGATCATTAAATACATATCAGAGGTTCTGCAAATAGTGTATTGTGGCTGTTAATCCACTGGTTCTAGACTCAGTTTAACTCTGAAGCTTGTGGGGTTTCAGATATCTCTATTGGTTCACAAGAAAAGAGGCAGATCTGAGAAAATGCTGTGTCCTTAACAAGGTGAAGGCAGGTGCTATCCTGAGATGCCTTCTGAAAAGGTATTGTGATACAGGTCTTACACTCCACCCCATCATGCTAATTCTTAAACATAATTTTGCATAATAGTACTTTAATAATCCACTTAAAACAAATCCAAATGAAGCACTGAAAGGATCTGACTGTGGTCAGATTTTCATTTTGTTTATTTCTTGGTTGTGTTTAATGTTGGTATGTCACATATTTCAAAAGAAATTTAACCCTTATTTTTAGATTTAGGATTATTTTGCCATAGCATATAATGTAATGAGGTATGCTTTGGATTCACTTTTGCACAGAAAGAATTCAATGCTGACATTTTATCAAGACTAAAATTGCACCCAGTCATGAAGCCCAACTAAAATGTGAATCAGCTTCTGACTGATTTACACCTGCAACTCAATACTGTTTAATTAGAAACATAAGTATCTGTAACTGCACCTGTACTTGAATTAAAGTTGCAGATACACATTTGCCTACAGAAGAGGAAACAAATTGGTGAAATTACAGCATTTTAGCTCTGAGGCATATACAGTGATGATATCTGGAGGATGTTTGAATTGCTTTCCCCAGTTCTCAGAGCAAAATATTTTACATTTATGAACTTTGTATGCTTCAAACTGGATTAAGATCCTGAATGGATACTTGTCCTTTAGAAAATTTGAACATTTCCACTTTTTTTTTGTGTACAGCATGATACATAACAGTGCCTTGTCTCCAGCTGGTGGAGTACCAAGGTGTACCAGTGTGCTGTGTGTACCCCTTCACACATCTTGCACAAGCATAAAATACAGATGAACTACAGAAGATCAGACAAGACCATTGGTGCTCCTTTTTTGTTAGTATCTTGGGTTTGTCTTTTAGATGTTCTGTCATTTTTTTACCTTTTTCCAAATCTTGAAACATTGTTATGACATTACATAATAAGCAGAGTCATCTCAAAGTGTCTTACACAGAGTATATTCTAGCTATGATTTTAGCAGTAAAGTGAGAAACAGTTCTACAGACACTAGAAGAAAAATGCCTAAATACCTGCATAGGTTTGATTGTCACAAAGTTAAATCCTTATACAATTATCAATACCTTAATTCTAAGGGTTTGCTCACAATAGCTATGATGACAAAAATCTAACAAATGTAGGTAATTTGATTGTAAATAGTAACTCAGACTAAATTAAATCTTGGTTTTTTTAATTGCAGAGGTAAAACCTGATTTAGCATTCCACTGATCCTTGAGGTTCCTTTATAATAATCTGGAATCACTGACCATCTCTGCTTATTTCTAACATACAAACATGAAACTGCAGTTTACCACTCTACTTTTTAATGATTATTTTATTTCATTATTTTAGAACTTAAGATTCCTTTTGCACATTGCTACACATGATTTTCAAAGCTACTTTAGATTCTAATAATTGGAAGTTTGGAGAGCTCAATGTGACTGAAAGTCTGCTTATTTTAAAATGGTTTGGAAAACAAATGGAAAATGCACAAATACTGTACAGGCTGCAATGTGTAACTGCAGAGGCTTTTTCTACTGACTTTTGAGTCAGTGACTCTCAGTGAGAGAATTACATAGCAAATGTTGGTCCCATAGTGGCACTGTCTATATACTTCTCAGTGCACTCAACAGGAATTTTTCATTTCATGCATCATTTATAATTTGCTGCAATGATTATGAGAAGTCTCTCTCTTCCCTTCTCTCTCTCTGTGCATATATAAATAGAAATACATCTCTCCCTCTTTTTTAAGAGGAAGAGAATATGCTTTGTCAGCCTTCTCAAAGCAGTGAGTATTTTCCTGTGTGTAAAATTTGGTGGGATAAATTGTATCAATGCAAGTGTATACATGCATTTATCTCTGGAGGAGATGATAAAGAACACTAAAATAGTAGATGCATTTTGGACATTTAATTATGGGATACATTAGACCATTTTGGTAACATCTCATCTGCTTCCCAACCACATCCAGAATTTATTTAGACCTGAAAATGGAGAAGCCTTGAGAAAATCGAGATCCTGAGGACTGGCACTGCTAGTATGGGTCTCCTGTTCTCTAGAGGTTTTTATCTGGCTTAATTTCAGACAGACTAACTAGATGATCCTTTGCCACTAATATTGTATAGAAAATAGATGATAGGCTCTTTATGATTACGCTTTAGTTTGGTTATAACACTGATGTTTAAAATTTGCTTACTTGCCTGCTTGCTTGGTTTACATTCAAATCATACCAGAAACTGTCACTTGGATCATAGAATCATAGAAATGTCTGGGTTGGAAGGGACGTCTAGAGGTCATCTAGTCCAACCCCCCTGCTGAGAGCAGGAACATCCTCAACTAGAGCAGGTTGCTCAGCGCCTCTTCAAGCCTCACCTTGAATGTCTCCAGGGATGGGGCCTCAACTGCCTCCCTGGGCAACTTGTTCCAGTGTTCTACCACCCTCATGGTAAAGAACTTCTTCCTTATGTATAATCTAAATTCACTCTTTTCCAATTTGCAATGCCCCTTGTCCTTTCACTCCAGGCCTTTGTAAACAAGCCCTCTCCAGGCTATTTATAAGCTCCATTCAGGTACTGTAAGGTGGCTATTAGGTCTCCCCAGAGCCTTCTCCAGGCTGAATAATCCTAGCTCCCTCAGACTGTCCTCGTAGGAGAGGTGCTCCAGCCCCCTGATCATCTTTGTAGCCCTCCTCTGGACCTGATCCATAAGGTCTATGTCCTTCCTGTGCTGAGGGCTCCAGAGCTGGATGCAGTATTCCAGGTGAGGTCGGACCAGAGCAGAGTAGAGCAGCAGAATCACCTCTCTATCTGCTAGCCACACTGTCTTTGATGCAGCTCAGGATGCGATTGGCCTTCTGGGCTGCAGGTGCACACACTGGCTGCTCATGTCCAGCTTCTCGTCTACCAGCACACTCCAAGTCTTTTTCTGCAGGGCTGCTCTCTATCGCCTCTTTCTCAAGCTTGTATTGATAATGGAGATTGTTCCAGCCCAGGTGCAGGGCCCTGCACTTGCTCTTGTTGAACCTCATGAGTTTCACATGGGCCCACCTCTCCAGCTTGTCCAGGTCCCTCTGGATGACATCCCGGCTCTCTGGTGTAACAACAGCACCACTCAGCTTGGTGTCATCTGCAAACTTGCTGATGGTGAACTCAATTCTGCTGTCTAGAGTCATTGATAAAAATGTTAAACAAGACAGGCCCCATTACAGACCCCTGAGGGACACCACTTGGCATTGCTCTTCATCTGGACTTGGAGCCATTGACCACTACCCTCTGGATGTGGCCATCCAGCCAGTTCTTTATCCACTGAACTGTCCACCCATCAAATCTGTGTCTCTCCAACTTGGCGAGTAGGAATTTGTGGGGGACCATGTCAAAGGCCTTGCAGAACTCCAAAAGGATCTCTCTTTTATTGTGGCTGTTCCTATAATTCTTAGGAATTTTGTTACGTTGCAGCCAGTTTTATGAGTTATTATTTCTGCATCTGTAGGGGAAATATGATAGATTTCTATACTTTCAGGTAGGTTTCTCCACTGGAATGCAATTAATATGGGAAGTTGAGTATTGGGTTCATTTGTTAGTATTTGTCCTTTCATAATTTAATGAAGTCCTAAACGTTTTGCTAACAGCAAAAGTCCATTGCAGTTTTTACCATGGATAAAAATATGCTGCTTTTATTAGTGAAAATAGTCCTTCATTCTGACTAAAGCCAAAGTAAGAATCCTTGAGATGCAAAAAATTATGAAAACCAGGCATTTTTCAAGTCGGCAAATAAATCTATGTAAACAAGAAAATATATTGACACAGACAGGACTGATGGCATGAATGGCCAGGTGAAACAGGCTCAGTTATGTCTTTTTGGCTTCATGTAATTCTTAAGACTTATTAAGACACTTGTGGCAGCCATAAGGGAAGAATAAAGCCATATTACCTTCTCTTCTTGGTCTAATAAACTATAAAGTTGCCTGTTTACAAAGTATATATAAATATATATATTTTTGTGGAAAACACCCTCAACTAGTGCAGTAATTATTCCTTATTCCCTCTATTTACTGATTTATATAAGATGAAGGGTCTCCTCAGGACTATGTGGGACTGGCCTCTTCATTGGTTCTGTACTCATCCTTTGAAGCTTTTCAATCCTGTATCTCCCCTTTTTCTGTTTTTGTTCAGCTAGTTTGAGATGCCTTGACTCTTGTGGTTGCCTGGCTTTGACTGATCTCTCGAATGAAGCTTTCTGAACAAGTTTGCTATAATTTACTGTTCTTTCATGCTCAATGTTTTTTCTTATCTGGCTAAAATATGTGACAGCATATCAGTAAAACTGGATAGGAGCTGACCTGGGCAGAGGTGATAGACCCGAGATCTGAAGGTGCACAGATGTCTTAAAGATGTCTTATCTATTTTAGATCAATCCCTCTGACACTGTGTGAAGTATAGACCCTCCTCAGGTCCCAAAACAGGCACTAGAGCTACAGATTGCCAACAAATAGGGGCACTATGGCATTTCTTTCTTTCTTTACTGTTTTTTAGTGTACTGCTCTAATAGAAACCAAGACAGTAACTTCTGTTCACACTGACTGTGTTTGGCTACCTCTCTTTTTTCTCTTCATTCCTCATGCCAAAAAAAAGCAAAAAGGAGATTATTAAAAATTCCAGTGTGGAAATTCTGAAAAGTCCCCTTTAATCTACAGGAAAGGAAAAAAGAAGTTTACTATATGCAAAAAAGGCTTTGATCAGACAAAAAGGAAAAAAAAAATCTCCTCAGGCATCTAATAAACCCATCTTGAAACAGAAAACTCCACAGACAGCATGACTCAGAATCTCCTTCTCTTCATCAAATCCTTCTTACCAGTCAAAATGTTAGGGGAGTTCACAGCTATGAGCATGGCTTATCTGTGAGCAAACAAGCTTTCTTTTGCCAGTGCAAGTATATAACTCCAAGCTTACTCATCCCAAAATATTCTATTTTACTTCGGTTTTAATAGGCCAGACATAATGTATACACAACACATTCTAGTCACTGATGCTTCATTATGACTTCTGTTGAATGAAAAAAATAGCCCATTTAATGCATTTTACTCTCAAAGGAAAGTGTACTGTAATCAATATTTCAGAAGTTTCAAACTTACAAGAGCTATGGTTCTTGCTTAGAAAATGTGAGGCATTAACAGAGAAGTTAAATTAAATCACTCAGCTATTTAGTTTTCTTATAATGGCAGCAGAACAAGTCAGGCTTTAAAAAGTTCTATACAGAGTGCTATGTTTTTCTAGCACAATTATCATTAGGTTGTTGGATTGCTGGGGAGGCAAAGAATAGTGAATTTTCTGCATAATTTTTAGAATTTGGATAGAAACTGGACGCCACTAAACTATCCAGTTGGAAGAACTGTTAACACCTACAGATGGACAAAGCAGGCCAGACACCATAGAAACAATGCTAACTTCTTCCACTAAATCAAATCCTTCTTGACCTTTGGAAAAAAAATATAACTAATCCAGTAAGAATTTTTATGTTACTCTTCTTGAGGCTTCAGATTGAGACATTAATTTGTTTGAGCATGCCTGTGACCTCCCTGGGGTTCTCACATGCTTGGTTTGGCTATGTTTGAAGTTTTGCCTCTATCATCACAGGACTCCTTCTGCCTGGCAAGTGAACCTTAATGAGCTGTTATCACAGCAGTGCTAGAGGAATGTGTCTTTGAAGAACTGGCAGTGTAACTTCATCAGTGCTCACTATCATATTATTACTGGAAATTTCCCTAGTCAGGGGGAATGTCCAAGTACAGTCCCTCCCCTGTTGCCTCACAGTTATAAAGGAAATGAAAGGAGTCAAAAGGATATGTTTCAAAATGTTGCCTAAATGTAAAGGACAATTTTTATAGGTTCTCCAAATTTACTCAAAGTCTGTATGGATTTAGGTCCACTCCACAAAACTCAAATATTCTCAGAAAATATGTATTTGAATAAAGTCAACATGTGTAAGGCAGGAAGAAGGTTGCATACATGCATATGTACATAACATGCATGTGTTCTCTGCATGAGATTTAGTTTGCTTAAGTTTTGATTTTGTTTTTGGCTGGAATAAAACTACTGCTTGTGTATTTTAGCTGTGTAATTTTAAAGCTTTTTGCTCTAGTTTCTGATGAGTCCTCAAGAGCAAATATACTGACATCTGTGATACTTGGCTCATTTTGGAAGTTTTTAATTTCCCTGGGTGATTTTCAACTTGTTCTGAGGTAATTTGTGTTATGCAAAAATTCATGGCCAGAGTTACCTCTGAAGAAGGGGAAAAAACTTTTTTTTTTTTTTTTTTTTTTTT
>JAAGNO010007779.1:11772-26617 GCA_033439905.1 Ceryle rudis | reverse complement strand
CTGTAAGGGTCACAGAGCACTGGAACAGGCTCCCCAGAGAGGCTGTGGAGTCTCCTTCTCTGGAGATTTTCAAACCCCACCTGGATGCGTTCCTGTGTGACCTGTGCTAGATTGTATGATCCTGCTCTCACGGGGGGGGTTGGACTCAAAGATCTCCAAGGTCCCTTCCAACCCCTGACATCCTGTGATACTGTGATACTGTGACACCCTGATCATCTCTGCATGTACAATTTATAATGGTGGTTTTGTAAAATAATGTACCAAAGAAACATACAAGAGACTTAGATACACAACTCCTAAAGAACTGGAATTAAATGAGCAAGCTAAGTATTTAGTAGTAGCTGATGCTTGAATAAATTGAAGCATGAGGGTATGTACTTGAGAGTACTCATCAAAGTGCAAGTGGTACCTTCAAATGCTGGAAAGCTATGTGAGTGAACCATGTTCATAAAACAGAGAGCACTAATCAAACAATAGATGATATTTTGTGTTGTTGTTAATTGATATTCTTAACAAGTAGTTATAATATTCTGAGTATTTAAAAAAAAAGTGAAAAATGGACTTGAAATTCGAAGCACAATAAAAATAATTCCTCCCTATTTTGAGTATTTGAAAGCTTATTTCTTGTACAAGGACATTAAAAGAAAATTCAGAGAGAAAATTATTCTGCATTTCATATAACAAATATCTTATTATTGAAAAATGTTCCTTTGGCTCCTTTTGTTTCTAAACTCAGTGCTTGGTAAATTTGACATGAATACATGAAAGATGTTAGTGTTGCTAAATATTGCTTTTCCCTTAGTTAAAAACTAAGCAAACCACTGTTCAGCCCTTCTGTGCTATTGGTACTGACTGCAATGCATCAGATTTTGGATCAATCCTTCACAAATTCACTGTGTGCATCAAGCCTCTTTCTGGCGTTGGTTTTATACCTATAGGTGTATGATTAACAGTTAACTGTTAATCTGTCACTGAATAGCCATTGACCTTTATATATGTGTTCTGATAAGTGTGGTGATGTGTTCAGGGACTGGTGCTGTGTGTGCTTGGAAGCTCATGTGACTCTGCATCATTCATCTGGTTATCAAAGACCCTGTACTAAAGGAAAATGAGATATTCTGCAGTAATTGAGAAAAGACTACAGTATGTGTGATGACACCTAGGCAATCAAAACTATCTTCATCAAATTGCCTGTGACAACCTCATTAGCTCAACAAATTTTGGGCATTCATTAACAAAAGACTCCCTGGGGGGGTGTTGGAAAATAAAAATTCATGCAATCTCATAGTTGTTACAGATGTGGCACTTTTTAATGTGCTTTTTTCAGCCTGCTTAGTGCTCATATGGCAGCTGACAAAGAAATTTTAAAATTTAGGACATTATTTCAGTAAGTGGTTAGACACTTCTACTAGTATACATGGAAGATTTTATTGTGGGGCTGTCTATGTAGACTAGAAGTTCGTGAATATGGACTTTTATGGACATTATATAAAGTATATATAAAAAGGACTTTATATCAAGTGTTTATAGGAAAAAAGTATAGCTAAAATATTGTATTTATAATTCCTGCCGGTGATCAAATGACAGTTTCATTGAACTTTATAATTTAATTGCATATGCAGTATAGCAAATCTTGATTATGAAACCAGTACAAACCTAAACAAGTCCATACAAGCACAAATGGATTATTTCTCTGTAGCTTTGTGTCCATTTGTTATAATCACACTTGGTAATTGCCTATCACATTGATCAATAATGTGAAAGTGTGATGGTTCTTTTTCATTAATGATATCTTTATAGACCTGGAAGCTTTTTCTGTTTCTTCCCGGTTCAAATTCTGATTTAAGATTTGACATCAGTTGTCACATGAATAGTTATTATGAAGTTCTGTTCATAAAAATATCCTTTCATTACTTCCTGTAACTAAGATTCAAGCTCAAAACACTCTGTAACTGCTGATTATTCATCTCTGCAAAGCATTTTACTATTGGCCCTACTTTACATATAAGGCAACAGATCCTACTTAGATCTTGACACGGAGATGTTCAGCAGCAATTCAGATCAGATCGTATGTGATTCTTCTCATCACTGGAGAGACAGTCACTGTCCTGCCTCCCAAAACCAAAAGTTAAATCAGAGTAGGGATTTGAACGTTGGGCTCCCGGAAATGATGACTCTCTTCCCCAGCTTCCTGGTTATTGTGGACTAGCATGTTTACAGAGAAGCAGCATTAATTTGAATAAATAATTAAATATTAATTAGAGCAGAGACATACATTCGCAGCCAAACAGTTTTGTTTGAATAAATCAACATTTTCATGTTAAATGAAGGTGTTCCAAGTAGGAAGCTTTCTGCTTTTCTGCTTCACTAAAAAGCAGACTGATTACCTTAATGTAAAAGAAAAGCTATATGAAATCTCTAAAAAATACCTTAGATGAACAGGCAGAAAATAGTATATGCAGTTCATTTTTGACCAGCTGTAAAGCATATATAACTTTGGTTCCCAGTCCAGGCTCTATTTCTGACACCTGACCTCTCTGGTCAGCAGTAGAGTGAGTGGGTGCTTGCAGCTTACAGAGTATCATGACTGAGAAGTAATAGACGTATCTTTGGTGATATTCTGCTGTCTTGTCATTGTAAAACACTAATTCATCGTTTTCATGGGGAAAAAGTAATTCTGATTAATTTTCCACTTTGCAAACAGCTTTAGAGCTGTCACTTTTCTGTTTTGACATTTTCATAATTGAAAAGTTCTAGAATTTTGTTTGATATAGGTTTTCTTTTAGAAAGCTAATTCCTAGTTGGAAAATATGAAGGAATAACATTAAATCAAACACAAAATATTGAAACCAAACAATCCAGATGAGCCATCATAGATTTTCTTTTTTTCTTCTTTCAGCCTATAAAATATTTTTAACATTTTAATTTTCTTTCCACTCTGAGATAGGAAAAAAATGAGAAACTTAAAAAACTCACCTAAGTCAAATAGCTTTTTAACCTATTTCAGAAGAGTAAAATCTCCTCATATGCTGATTAATTCAGCTTTGGGAAGAGCCCATCATTCATCTCCTGTCACTTTGAACAACAGAGGGTGTTTTGGGATACTAAACTTCAATTTGCAACCTTGCTGAAGTGTTTGGAGTTAGATGGAGCCAGTCTAGACTCTATGCATCCTCTTCCCTGGACAAACAGTAATGGGGATGGAGGCAGCACTTTCAGGTAGAGAAATCAAGCCTGTGTGATACAAAGGATGTGTGTCAAGAACGATTCAACAAGGCAAGAGTTGAACATGCTTTGGGAATGAAGAGCCTAGGCTTAACTGACTTGTCACTAGATTTCTTAGCTGATCTGCAGCAGAACTTAAAAGATTACAGCTGTTTTTCTGCTTATTAATCCTGTGTATTTATAAGTTTACTTATACTTTTATGCATATCATTAAGTGTTTATCCAAAGTACTGCATGTGCTTAAAGCAGATGAGTTCCTCAGAGCTTTTATAACAAGATGAAGCACAATTAGATGCTAAAGCGGTGCTTCATTTGCATGTTAAGCTAATGGTAACTAGAAATCTCTATGTGGCTGGCTCAACAATTCCAAGTTGTTTTATGCCCTGTTCAAAAAGGAAAAGGAGATTATTGACTACTGATGTTGCAGAAATCTCAGAAAAGATGACTGTGTAAGAAAGTGTAACTTATCACAAAGGCTGCATATTTCTCCTCCCTGAATGCAAGCACACATTCACATACTTCTGTGACTCATTGCTGTATAACTTTTAAAATGCCAGATAATATGTTGCTTATTTTCCTACACAACATCAAGCATTTCCATTAGTGCTGGGCAAACAGAAAAACCAGTGTTACTTTGTACATTAAATTAACATTAAATTTTAAAAGTCCTCTGTAATTACCTGGCTGATAGACAAACTCTGTATGGATGATGAAAAAAAATAGTGTGGATCTTCTGAAAGTCCTTCCTGAAGATGATGAAATTTCAGTTACTACTTTTGCTGTGGCTGTGAGGTTTATTTTGCAACTTTTAATTTTTCTAATACCTCCTGTCTCCCTCACCTGAACATCAATTCTTTTTACTTCCTACTTCCCATTAAAAAAAGAAAAAATCCTTGCTTTTCCCAGAATTCGGTAAAAAAATTTCAGTCTCACTGTACAGCTTCTGTGAAATTCTCAGCATCTTAATTCTGATTCAGCTCATAGACTTGCCTCAGTAGTTTTAATAAATGAGTCTGATCCCCTGGCCTTTATAGTACAGCTTTGGGTCTGGATCTGTGGGTGAAATACTTGTTTCTGGTATTGAAAGATAACATGGAGTAAACATACCTAACCTGAAAAGTATCCTGAAGTTAGTCCAGAGGTGAAGAGTGAAAATTAGTCCTGTTCTTTCTGAGGGCTGGTTTATTTATATGCTCTCTGGTCCAATTTTAATTGTCCATGGACATTATAACCACTGATTTGTGTGGTTTCTCCCAGAACATTTTCTTTCTTTTTGACTCTTCCTCTATTTGTGCAAGATGGTATCATAATTCACTTGGCTTAATACACTGAGTGTTCAGCTCACTCCTGTAAGTGCAATATAATCATCCACCAAGACAAACAGAGATACTAATCTCTGGGCAAACACTCCATTATTTACCCTATGGTGCCAGTCTCTCTGCAATGATATAATCATTTAATAGCTGATGTCTTCAAGCAGGTAGGTTTTTAACAGTACATGGGTTGCTGGCATGAATCTGTCATTTTTATCACTTTACTTAGAGTTTCATTCTCCATGATGGGTCTTATCAACCCTCTGTCCTGCAGAGAGGACAGAAATCTCTTCAGCTGAAGCTTTGATGGTGTTATTTGTCCATTCCCAAATTTGCACTTCTGTCAGACTCTTGGATGCAGCTCTACATTTTATATGTGAGGCTGTTATGATCCATTTAAACGCCTATGGGGATCTCAACAAGCTTTTTGAAAAGATTAATGACTTAGCTGTGGGTTTTATGATAACGTTTCTAAAGAAAAGCCTGCATACTTAATAAGGTTATTTCTACAAACCAAAATTTGCATTGCTCACCATAAAAGACAAATAGATAGGCTTTAACTGCAAAACACCTGAAGGTACGTTGTCCATTTTTGTCCATTGAAGATCAGTTTCATATAAGAAAAGGGATATAAGGAAGAGAAAAGGGAAACAAATAAGAAATGTATCAGCTTTAAAATGACAGGAGAGGAAGAATATGGACGTGAAGATTACTTTAGAATCTTGTACTATATGGTTATAACTTTGCTAGACTGTTATTGCCTACAGTCTTATGTTTTTATTTGGACATGGCTATAAATAGGGGTAATTTAAAATAATGTTGAACTTCCATAATATTTATTCAGGATTCATGTAAGTCGATAGAGACAGATTAACTGAATCATTACCTAAATTGCATTTCCTAATGCAATCTCCAAACAGTAGGCTGGAAGGAGAGAGGTTAAATTTGTGATTTTGTTAAACTCTTGACCTAGCAGAGTACAATTTTTTAAGTGTATTTAAAACTTGTGTGTTATACTCTTTAGTGAGTGTTAGTTAAACATAAGTCAAGTATCAGAGATCATTGTGAGATCACATCATTTGAACAAGATTTTGCCTTTCAAACTGAAGGAAGTCTAACTTTAACAGGTAGTTTTTATCAGCAGTTCTTTTAGGCACATTCTACATGTGTATTCTTACAGGATTAGTAGACAAACATGAAATTAGAAAATTGGAAATAATAATTTTAGACACTGTCATCTTTTATTGCCTTCACCTAAGTATATGAAAAGGCTAGTTAAATCTCTCCTCCTAAATGAATATGTATTAGAATAAATGTCTGCATCTGTGAGTAAATGAAGAAAAAGCAATCCTGATTATTCAGATATAAACCACAGCAGAACAGATATATGATTTTTTGGCATCTATTTTTTTTTTTCCCCCAAGTTATATTTCTTTTTTTTTTTTTCTAAACAGATAAATTGTTTATTTATTTAAGGTATATAGTCACTTTTATTATCATCTTCTGGTTGTTTCATAAGAAAAATGGATAAATTATAATATTAGCTATTGAAAATATCTTCCAGTATTTGCATAGTAAATGTGTTTGAAGCACAACATGTTGCCTGATTCTAGATGCTATACATCTGTTGTGTGATTTGCTGCTACAAAAGCTAGATGCAACAGAGAAGGGAAATATGGTTACAGACTCTCTAATGATATTGCAAGCCACTTTTCACAAATGCTGACTATGCCTGGGTTAATATTTTGTCAGATGATGCACAGACTAACAGGAAGATACAGATGTCTGTCTGGAGCAAGTGGTGAGGAGCCATGGAGTCTTACTTACTCTACAACCTGCTCCAGTCAAAGGGCTGGAAACATCCAGCCTGCTGTGCATTTTGCCCAGGGCACTCTTCTGCAAGGCCAAAGTGGTGTTCAGTGTGGAAAACATAACAGAGACTCCTCAGAGCCCTTGCTAAGTAACACACATGATCACATTTGCATTGCACAGGGATACTGCAAACCTGGGATACCACCACGACATCCAGAAATGGACTTTAATACTATCGATGATTCTACAGCCTGTTTTCCACTGTGATATGTCAGTCAGTACTCTGTGCTGGGAATTTATTGGCAGTTGCCCCAAAGTGAATAAATGATACTGACAAGTTCTGTGGAAAACAGAGCTGCTTCAGCATGACTGCTAATACTATATAAGGGGAAAGACTTTCTCTGAAGCCCCCTGGCCCAGAGATGCCTGTGAGTTTTCATGTAAACTGTCTTTGCAACAAAGCAATTGATGCATGCATGTAGAAAGCTGATTTTTAAAGGCAGATATCTTCTTATAGGTCTTGTTTTATAACAGCTAGTGTTCTTTTTGGGTTTATATGTGGCTATATGCACATAATTTTCTAATAAAGGTTCTCAGCATATTTTTTAATGAGTGCTAAACTGAATGAAGTAAAGAAATTGTGTATTATTCATCAAGATGATACCAAGGTCACAGAAAATTGACTATACAGCTGCTTACACGGGTTTTACATCAGTCTGTGTTTTCAGTTAATCCTGATTTTCAGTTTTGTCAAGAGAATTTATCCTCTGAAGCACAGCATGAATTTACAAAAGCAAATTCACCAAATTCACCTCCCAAAGTTTGAGGACCAAATTGAGAGTCTTTAGTTTTGAGTCTTTTGCATTATCTGCAGGCTGTTTTGGAAACAAACCAAACCAAACCAACAAAACCCAAAGAAAATACTAAAGCCTATTTTCCTTATTCCTAACACTTAAAGATTAGTTGTGTGTTTCTACTTCAGGGTTACCATGGTGATGAGAGTAATATTAGGGCCTAGATAGGCAGGTACTAGGTTAAGCAAAAATAATTTTTCCTTCTTTTCGTCCTCAAAATGCATGGCCTAATGATGAATAGCATTATTTACAGCACTCCTCTGACAGGCTGCTGGAAGCTCAACCCCAAGAGTTCACATTAAAACATGGGTAAAAGTCCTGCAGGCCTAAGTTGTACTGCAAAAGGAGGCTGGCTTTCAATATTTCTAAAATTCCACATATATTGCTGGAATAAATAATAATACCCAGAAAAAAGCAACAATAAAAGCCCCAGCTCTACCCTATCTAGTAAAGAAGAAAATGGAAAGAGGAGAATATGCAGGCAGAAGAAGTTGAATGATTTCTTTTTTTAGGGATGCTGCAATCACTACTTACTGCAATGTCTTGTTAGCTCTCTGAGGCAGGGCTTTCCCAGCTGCACAGGCTATTTCACAGTCTTAATGCTGATTCTGATTCTGATAAAGTTGTCCCATTGTGTTGTTGGACTCAGATGACTCTCCACAGCTCTCTCTGATCCATTTACTATTCTGAGTAATGCTACTTATGTGCCAAAAAGGAACCACAACCGCACACTCCTATGAAGATCAGTCAAGAAGACTTCAAAATGCTATTTATTTTTTTAATGTGCTTCAGAGCAGTCATTTGTCTCTGCATCAGACAGGTGCTTGTCTGCCATGCTCTCAAGTACCTTAAAAAGATGGCTACAGCTACCTTACAGCTCCAGGCTAGAATTACTTTTCCTATTTTGGCTTTCTCTTTGTGTACATATTTAATTTAACTTTCCTTACAATATACCCTTAATATCATTAATATAATTTTTCATTTAATATCAAATAAGCGTGTACAATCTGGTTGTTCTACCACACACCTAAAAAAAAATATTTTACTACTTCATATATTAATTTCACTCTCAAGCTGTGAGGTTTGTATGGATACTTTAAAAATGTATTTCAATTGCAGCTGGGGTTCTTTATTTCACTGTTGAAAAAATAACTGCTTTATGGTATTTTCCTTTTAAGTAGAAGTGGAAAAATGTTATCGCTCTCCTTCACAGGTTTTTTTATTGATGGCATATGCAGTTAATGGATATTTCTAATGCTTTTTACGTAGTAAGTAGAATACCTGATACCAGCTATTTAATTTCAAGTATTTCACATTTTCTTATTTAGGATTATCAACATACTTTTACATTAATTATTTAACTGCCATTTCCAATCTTTTTAGTCAGGAATGCTTCTGCCTACTCAGGGCACAATTAATCACTGCATTATTACAGACTTAAAACAGTTTAAAGTGAATAAAAAGTAATTCACACATTTTGAACACAGTTACATTTTGTTCTGAGTATTTTTACCCTGAAGATTGACTTTGAATTTCACATAAGATATTTTTGTTTTGCAAAATGAGAAATATAAGGCTTATACATTGTTTTTCTTATTTTAGATCCTGAATTACTTTTAAAAACTATACTTCCACTTGACTATTGACCTCCTTCTCATCCAGCAATAGCAAAAAGATAATACATCATGTAAAACAATTCTGCATTAATGTTAGGGGTGTAATAAGGCAATTGATATACACAGTCTATCTCCTGTACTTGTTCTCACTGGAAGCACAAAATGCATATTTAACCCTCTTTTCTATCAATGTAGATTTATAACTATTCTATGTCACAAGGTGTCCTGCATTACAACAACCTCTTCCAGCCTCTTAGTCAAATAATGTTTTGTCAAATCATGTTTAGGGATGTTTGATTCAACAGCTATTTGCACTGATGATTTTGGAAAGAATTGTATATCAGAGGTCAGGAGGATGAAAGACTGAAGCTCCATGTTTTAGACACAGTAAAAGTTTTGTTCCATGTTCTTGGTTCCTATGTAATACTACAATTCTAATCATACGAGAGGGCAAATTTATACCAGTAGAATACTGTTAGATATTCTACTGTTAGAAAATATTAGAATATATGCCCTGATGCAACTTAAAAATGAAAAATAAAATATGACCATGCTATTTTCTAAGCATTTTTGAGATCAGAAGACAGTAGAAGCACACTAAAGAAAATCAACAGCTAAGAAAAAGAACTTAAGCTTGGAGAAGAGCACTTCCTCATTAGGGAACAGGTCAACTGTCTTTTTCATCTTTTAATGGGATTTCAAAATGAAAGAAGGCTTATTTCATAACCCCTATTCATCTTTCTTATCTGTATTTCTTTTTGCTGTCTTGCAAAGCAAGCTTTGACTCTTTTGGAATATTAGCCTTGATTGTGCAGCAAGAGATACCTTTCTTGTTCTTAAGTAACCATAGGTAAGTATCTAGAAAAAAATATTAACGAACAAAAGTTACAAATATTACAGGATCTCTAATGTGCTTCTTGGAAAATTTAATTTTATTATAAAGCTTTCCCTAACTGTATGAATGTAAGAAGGATCTATAAAGGACATGAAAGAAAGTTACGCTAAAACTTGTGAAGATTTTCTGTTTAATTCCCAAATTATTTATTTCTTTGAGTAATGTCATAAAGAAATAACTCCATCAGTGGACAAAGTTTAAATTTATTACCAATTTGTTATGCTTAAAATAACCTAATGACACTTTCATAAGTATATACAAATTTCTCTTAATTTGTTCCTATGTCCTCATGCAAATGGTAAGCCTTCCCTCATGAAGGAATATTCTTTTTATTAATCCAGTCCTAGTGAGCTGCTATTTGGTTTTCCATCTACCTTCTTTCATGAGGAAAGTCACTGGAACTTCTGTATCTCTATCATATTGTTCTAAAGTTTCACAAAGTAAGAGTCAGCAAAAGAGCATATAACAAATGCCAATGAAGTGTCGCTTGTCAGCCTGCCAGCCCTTCAAGGCTTTCACATGCTCCATGAATTAAATGGGATGAGTGTTGTGTTACAGAAGGAGGGCTAACATTAAAGCAGCACTGTGCCACCAGCAGTAGAAGTCTGTGCATCCATTTCATTACCAAATCTTATATGGTGTAAGTGCTTTTGCACAGAGGATGGCTGTAACTTCCTTTTTTGCTGCTACTGCAAAATCTGCTTGGGTCTTTTGAAATTCAAAATTCTTCAGTCTCAGCTAGTAAAAACTTGACCTTGCAAAACTTTAGTAACACAAATAGTCTCAATCATGAAAGTAGGGCTGCCTGTATGTATAATTATCCCTCATATGAATAGAAATATGCAAGACTGACCTTTAAACCATGCTTTCTGGGCTATGGTAACTTGAGTATTTTTCCCTTTTAATCTAGGTGGCAAAACTAGGAAATAATTTACAGTATGGATTAATTACTTCTCATTTTCTGAAATACAAATCTTACTAATTGACTTGTTTCCATTTGGAGATATTATTCTGAATGTAGAGTATGAAGAATTTAGTAAGGCTGTTTAATACTGTAAATGCATTCACTATGTATCAGCAGCACCCACATTAACCCAGCAGGCTGAAACAGCTTCATCCATTGACTCAATGGGCCATGAAATAAAAATGTTCTCTCCATAAGCATTGACACCCAAGACCTCGGTGGACTGAAGCTCCCATGATGAGTTACCAAGTGAATGATACTCTAATAAGACCTCTTTTGGCAATGACGTGACAGATTTACAGTAACAAAGAAACAGAATGAAGCCTCATCTTTTTCAGGGCTCCTCAATTTAATATATATTTGATAGTTATAGTTGTTATATTCAGAGGTCATTTCAGTGCTGTCCAAGCTTCATGTGAAATTTTAAAAAATACCTTTTTTTACTTATGAGGTGAAATCTAATTATCAGTAGACATTTGGGAGACAGGCATACTCCAATTGCTCATTGCAAATGGCTAAAGCAGATTTTACATGCTCCACCCTCTGTCAGATAGTAGTTACCGTCTTTCTGCAGGACTGGTGTACAGCCAGAGCATGGATTGAGTGAGTCTTTTTCACACATCACTGTATGATTGTCTTAATTAAAACTGCCAGATAAGATGGTTTAAGTGGATGATGTTGCACTGCAGAGGATTAGGGAATAATGTGTGTCCTGTGCTTTTGTCTGAAAGCTGGCAGCGATACTCCTCAGCTTCTGCAGAGGACTTTTCTATGTGCCCTAGAAGCAGAAAGTCAAATGTGTGCTGAGTTTTAAAAATATTATCTTTAGATTTATTACTACTCTCAACCAAAGCTTCAAACACTTGATTCGATTGTATCTTTGCTTCCTTTCTTGCCTGCAGTCCTTTGGCTGCAGCACTAGCCTGTCTGAGTGTAGAAATGTCTATGAAAATAATACAGCAATTATTCTTGATGCAAAATGAATTTTACTGTGGATGCCAAGCATTTTTCAACTTCCATAGAGCACAGCATTGCTTCATGAAGGAGGGTGAATCTTTCTTTCTGGAAAGCTTAATCCTTACCCATTCCCTGCATGTTTCCAGTCACTCCAGTCATTCTCGGAACACTCACTGCAATGGACATAGGCACCTATAACACTATCTAAATTCAAGGAATTGGAAAGAGCTGTGGATAGCCTGCTGCTCCCAAATAGTCAATGCAGGAAAGCTTGGTTAGGCTTTCTGGAGGATCTGCATGCTTCATCTTTCTAAGGGTCTTTAGAGGACTTGAAATTTTTTTCTGGCATCATGGGTTGTGACTGTGTTGCCAAAGGCTTTTATTGATATATGTATCCCATGGCTCTGGTTATCTTTGTTATTCCATGTTGATGCTTCACTCCTATTAGGAAGGGTAGCCACTAGAAACCTTTCCAGTTCTTTATGCCCTCTAGATAGGGTGGATGCTGTCTACTGTAAAATAAAATTAATCCAAAGAATTTAATTTGAAGAGCAGGAGGTCCCAGAAGATACCAAATCTTTCCAAACCATTTCAGTTTCAGAACTGCGGGTAATAGACTTGTAGGTTAGAAAAGATTGTAAGTTTAAGTTGAATGAGATACTCACTGCTGCACTTTGATTCTTACCAGACATTTAAAATACAAGTGAAGATTCTAGCACATCTAAGGGCAGAAGCCCACTTGAGTTTGCTTGTTGTTACCTTCAGTCACTTGTTCTTGACTGGGTTTCATTTTGATGGGGCTGTCCGTTAGGACCACATTGACAAAGAGACGTGACCAGTTCTTGTGATACCCAAAAGGATCTGCTAAGGCAGTGAAGTCTTCCCACTCTCTCTGAGGTCTATTTCTGCTACTCTGCATTTTGATTTCGATCATAGCCTGTGCAGCAGACCAGTATGAAGTCTTTCTGTGTACCTAATAGGGGTACCTCGATGTAACAGTAACAAGGCACCTTGATGGGCTTTAAAGCACACATACATATGCTGGCCTAGCTCACAGATGAGTCTGTTTGCACCCACTGTGGCCAGGGAACATGAGTGATCTAGAGCTGTGGAGCTCATCTGACCCCTGAAAACATGCAATAGTAAAAGTCCATCTCTACACACAGTGTTATCATTTACTTTATATATTAAAAATAAAGAAATAAATCAAAACCTCTATGACTTACAAGCATAAAATCTTTTTAATCCAGATATGATCATGATATGAAATACTTACCATAGGAATCTGGCCATCAAAGATAATGAAGTTGTATGTTTTTGTTCTGGTGGATACAGCAGTAAAGTGGCCATTCCTACATTGCCCTGATGTTGACCTTCTACCCCGGGGGATAACTATTTATAATTAGGTCAAAGAAGAGAGAGATCTCACTGTTTCCTTGTCAATAAGCAAGTTTGAGAACAAAAGAATGCTGTGTTTATGAAAATTTTTCTGTAAGTCCAGTTTATCTATACATAGTTAAAAATTAGTAGAAAACTTCAAGAGACAGACTGGATAAGTATCTCTGGAGAGAGATGAGTCCCAATTGCTAACTTCTCCACAGTATCTTCATATCCATGGAGGCTACCCATGGAGCTTTATAAAATGAAAAGTAGAAGATAAAGAGTCAGCTTGCTGTGCAGATTAGAGATTATTTTATTAATTTAAAAATTATAATGTCTTAAATTTTATCAGCTTTAAATTGAATGAATTGACCCGTGATGCTTTGAGGTATTAATAAGCTTTCAACTAAACTGCTACAGTCTTCTTACTCAGTTATACTTTCTGCTACCAGTTAGAGGGAACCCCTTTTACAGCACAGCTGTAAATGTTGGACCTCAATTGCCATGTTATAATGTGATGATAATATAATGCACATGCTGCAAACTATCTGTAATTATGTATTTGTGTGAGTCTTTATAATGGCTCCTCTGGTATTATACAACTTTAAATTTTCATTTTTATGGATTTTATTTCTTAGCATTTGTATTATATTAAAAGTAATTTATATTTAACATCACACTGTTTTCTTTTGATTATATTTCATAATAAGACACAGCAGAATTAGTTACCAGATGATCCTTAATTTGCATAATGAGCTAACTGAATCTTCTGAATTTGGAAGCAATCATCCCAGAACCTTGTTTATGAAAGCCCATAGTCCCAAGTACCAGGGGCAAACATCATGCAAAGGGAAGTATTTCCTTGACTGTAGGGCAATTAAAAGCAAAATGTATTGAACACCTTCTTCAGTACATTCATATGTTGGTTGTGAAAGAAATCAGACATTTGATAGATGGCATATAGCACTAATAAATTGTACAACTAATAAAGTGTATGTTTAAAGTTGATCATCAAAAAGTTCAACTTTCCTGAACTCTTACTTTAACTAAATAGTGTCCCTAATTTAAAAGTGAACTCCATGTCTGTGTGTGAAGTGCATTTTACATGTATGAAAACATGTGAACATATATGTATATTGCATAGTACTTATCTTTGTGTATATTAAATTAGGTATTATACACATATTGCATATATAGTGTCTCTGTATTAAATTTCTCAAAGTGTATAATTAGCAGCATTGGAAATTATTATGCAGAGTGATTTATCTGGTGTGTAACAGATGATTTTTAGACCCTGAGAATTTTCCACCTCTCTTCCTGGAGTCTGAGCAATAGTTCCACACAGCTCACTTGATAATTACAGGGTGCCATCCTCATCCTGAAGTAATTTATATATGTTGGCAACCATTCTAATTCCCAGTATATCCTCACAGCTGCTGGATCTAAACCCAGTGCAAGTGGCAGTGGTGACAGCGGATACCTCTATCTAATGTATTTTTATCATTTGCTAAACAATATAATTAACATAAGAAAAATATTTATTTGAAATTTATCAGACAGACTTGCAGATTTCCCTGTTAGATGACCATTCTACCTCAGAGTAGATGTACGTGGTGCTGGCAGAATCTAATTCAATGTTCAGTGCTCTCTGTTGTTTAGTTGAGTTTGATTTTTTATTTTTTTGAGAGTGTGTGTGTTTTCTTTTGGTGTTATTACTCTCTTTTTAGGAAGATAAAATAGAAATATATGATATAATATATTTATACAGAAGTGCAAGATAAAATGTATTTATATAAACATATAAACACATACGTGTACATACATAGGTA